>JZKD02S1656007.1:375280-406087 GCA_000966675.3 Picea glauca
CCCTTTTGCCTATCCTAATGAGGGCTGTGAAAAATGCTACATACATGAGTATAAATTAAATCTTCATCTCAGAAGAGAACATGCAGGTTATGCTTTTAAAGAAAATGGAAGGCATAGAAGAGAGAAAAAACCAGACCTGTAAAAAAAAGATTGGAACATTGTCAAAGTAGCCAAAATCTTCTCAGTATAAATGAAGTAAGGAAATTTTTGATTTTCTAAAGTTTTGATTGAAGTTACAGCTTTTGGTGGCTTAGGCGAACAAATGATTGTTCATTAGCTACGAAAAGGTAGAGTTTTTGGTAGTTAATGTTTTCAAAATTTGTCTCTTTAACTACCAAAAGCACAGAAACAGGGCCAAAAGGACGCCCATTTCCATTGCCTCGTTGCCTCAGTTGCGCTATGAGAGATATGGGAGGACTCTGCAGGAAAAAGGCTACTTGACTAAATCTCAAAGGCATGGCAAAGTGGGTTACAGTCTCACAAAGCTCTGGGCACGCTTGGAGAACACTGTTAGACTGAGTGATAGACCTCATGGACAACACACAATCGTTTTAGCTGAGGATGCTCCTAGGTTCACCGAATACAGGAATGAACGAAGCGACATAGCAGCCGGATTGAATGCAGGATCTCGTCAAATTTATTTAATATTCCCTGATGAGAGTAGCTAATAAGAAAAGGAGATTGGTCATGAATTCTATGACATCATCAATGTTTATGAGAGTGTTTTAATTCTCATCCAATTGTGCATCGAGTCCTGGTATTTCTATCACTTCAAACGACCCGTGAACTTCTCATTCAAAACGTATTTTCAAATTTCCAGATCCATTCAAGGTGGTTGAGGAACGGTCGAAAGTTTAGCAAATTTATCATCCAGATTAAAGGTTTCATACAGATTCTCTGGAGAATGGCTACGAATGTTGTGATGTCATATTTGAGCTGGAATAGAATTAATCTTTTATTATTCTATGCATCAAAGTTTGGGTATTGGTTATTAGATCAAACAACCCGAAATTTCCTCACACAGGCGCACAATTACAGCTCCAAATCCATTCAAGTGGCAAAGAATGGTCGAAACTCTAGTTTAGAGAGCAAACTCATCATACAGGTGTGCGTTTTAATTATCAAACGACTTAAATTATGGTTCTGTGATCAATGCTTGAACAATTATCGCCTCAAATATCTTCTTCTATTAGTTGAGTCACAGTTCTCGCTTAGTCTCTGCCTAAATTAACTGAATGTTGCCTATATTCTCTATGTATATGAGATTTTCATTACACTTGAACTCCAAATCTTGCCAAAAACCATTGAGTCTGTTCTAAAAAACACACTGATTGATTAGATCGAATCAGATGTCCTCAATTGTACTGCCAAATATCTCTTGGATTGTCGAGTTAAATCATAGGTCAAAACCTTGACTCATGTCTGTTATCTAAAATTCCTCCTATTTACCGAGTCACAGTTGATTATTGTCAAAATTAAAAAAAATCTATTACCTCGTCAAACTGTTGATTCGATGCTTGCTCAAATATCTGCTTTTGTTTGTTGAGTCATTGTCTATTGTTAAGCCATACTATTGACTTTGACATAGACTCTTTGATCCGCGGAGAAGAGAAGTCTGTCCATCAATTACACTCATATTTCTTGGATTTGAGGGACACATCAACAACCATTTATGGCAAAGTCTGGACCGGCCTTAAGGGTCTAAGTTGATGGTGTTTGGTATTTGGAGGCGCATCCAGTGGTAGCGAAGCATTTCAAACAGGCAGGTGTATTCACCTATTGTGAGAAACTGACCAGCTTTCATCAGCAATTAGCAGAGTCCTTTGCACTTGCATATGATGGAAAATCTGCCAAGATAGGAAAAGAAGAATTCATCATTGATGAATCTTCTATAGCAGAGTTTACAGGTCTACCAAGAACACAGAGAGCATTGGCTTCATCTTGTAAAGTTGTTGCTGACCAAAAGCATGATTGCTGCAGCACAGGGAGTCGTGAGCAAAATGTTTTGGAGATATACAAAATATGGTATGATTGCAGAGGCCTTGAGCACCTTAAGCTATGCTACTCACCATGGATTGATGCTTGATTTGCCCAATTACAATTACCTTCTTCGAAAACTCGTAAGTTTTAATTTGTTCAGTCAAGCTCATGAACTCTATTTAGAAATGAAAAGCAAAGGTATTGCCCCAGATTCATCTTCTTTCGATTCCACGGTCATTTGCTTCCGCAAACAAGGGATTTTGCAGCAGGCTAATGTTTTTTATTTTCAAGTGATTCAGAAAGGTTGGGTGCCTGGTTCTGCCACATATGATGCTCCAATTCAGGAGCATTTGCTTCAAAAAATGCTTCCAGAGGCTTTTAGTTTTATTGATTATATGATAGTGAATCGCCTTGCTCCCTGTGTGGTCACTTTTACAGGGTTAATTCATGGGTTTTGCAGCCAGGGTTGTTTGAATGAAGCCTGTGAGCTGTTGGGAAAAATGGTTAACATGGGTCAACAACCTGATGTTTATACTTGTACTGTATTTATAGACAGACTTTGTAAGAAAAATAAAGTGGAGGAAGTAGTGTGTTTGTTGAACATAATTGAAGCTGGAGGTTTGGTGACTAATAAAGTGACCTACACGATTATCATAACTAGATACTGCAAAGAAGGGAAGATCAATGCTGCTTTCCAAGTTTTCGATAGAATAATTGGTATGGGTTGTGAGCCAGATGTTTACACTTATACTGTACTGATGCTTGATAAAGAAATCAATGGCACAGATACATTAGAGGAAAGTGAAATGGTTGTGCATTTTGGTAATGCTTCAGGTGCTAAAAAATCAGATAAATCACATGCAGAAATAAGAGGTGATAAGCATGGAGAAAAGAATGAGACTATAGAGGAGAAAGCTAGCTGAAATAAGCTACGGGAGATTAAGCATAAGAATCTGAGTTAATGTTTGACCATTTGAAAACAGAGACGAAAATCATGGGAGCCAAAGCTTCATCAGTCCTCAGAGCCTGTTTGGAAGAAGATGTTGGTGCCTTAAAAGAACAAAGTGAAAGTCATTTATCTCAAATTGAGTCTCAAAAGACTAACATCCACAAGCTTCAGGACCATTTGTGGAGACAATTCCAGGGAGTTATAGGTCAACTGCAAGTAACAGAGGTAGGAATGTGTAATGAAGTAGAAACTCAAGTTCATGAATCAGATATTTCTACAGCATGTCAATTTGTAAATGAAAAAAACCAGTACCTTTAAAAGAAATGAAGTAGAGGGTTTTAGATCAATGGGTTTATCATTAGTTGTTGAAGGTTTTCCAACACCAGTAGTCTTGGGTGCAGTAATTCGGTCTACACAACAGTTATTGACTCAGCAGGCTGGAGCTTCACTTGACCAACTTACCACACAGATGGAAGGTGAGACAAAAGTAACTGAGGCAATAGCACTTGATGATGTTGAGTAGGAAATATCTAGATGATAAATTGTAAAGGCTAAATGAATCCATTCCCAAAAATAAAGGCACAGGGTCTTCCAGGTTCGTGGAGACCTCGCAGGGAAGTCTCCATCCCAGTTGGAGCCAGATGTTAGCGATAAAAAATGCACTGGCGTTTTTGAAAGAATGAT
Source organism: Picea glauca (assembly GCA_000966675.3). Taxonomy (NCBI): domain Eukaryota; kingdom Viridiplantae; phylum Streptophyta; class Pinopsida; order Pinales; family Pinaceae; genus Picea; species Picea glauca. Next base: position 378,894 of record JZKD02S1656007.1, read on the forward strand.
GCTTAATATTGTAGGGAAAATTTGACTAGCTTCCCGAGATCCAAATGCAGATTTGAAAGAACCATTGGAAATATTAGGATTTGTAGATGTCAATCGACTATTCAAGCATGTAAAACAGACTCTCCGTGACTGAGAAATTTGATTTTTGAAAAACTTCTGATTTTCGGTGGTTTAGGCGAGCCTGAGCGTGCTCATTAACCTCCGAAACGCAGTGATTTCGGTGGATAAGACACTTAAAATTTCATATAGTTAACCACCGAAAGCCTGTAACTGCCAGAATGTGCGATTTTTTGCCCAGATCAGAAATTTTTTAGTCCGAATGGTTTGAAGCCTTTTCAAATGGATGGTGGATGAATTATCAGGTCATATCAAATGGTTATTTTTGATGGATAAGGGAAATAAGAAGGGTTTCAATCAGTTTTGGTGCCTTTTTCAATGGCAGAAAATCAGGGTTGTTTGCACATTTTAGCAAACTCGAATTTCATTCTTGGAGGGTTAAATCAACAGCCTTGGGAGGCTATATTACACTTCATCAACACTTTACTATTCTTAAAATATCATCAGATATTGAATGACCTTTTATTGAGGATCTCCTACATCTTTTGCAACTAAATTTTGATTTACTATCTTTAGCATATTTGATCCATGTTTTCAGGATCTCATAACTTCTTTATAAAGCTATAAATCTAAGGGTAGAAGAGGAACCAAGGGTTCAATTCTGGAGACACTTTTGGGCTATGTAACTTGGACTTTATTTTGCTATATGAATCACAGTTTTCTTTGGTCATTATATATCAGTGTGTCCACATTTTCCACTATTCTGTATTTAGTTCTATTCAGCTCAGTTGTTTAGAACTGTCATCTTCTGATATAACTCATGAATACGAATTAGATCTTCTTACATTCTTGTATGAACCTGCAGATTTGTACTTGGTTTTCTTGAATGTCATTCTTCATATCTTGATTATTTTTTTGTAACTGATATCTAGTTTCTCAAAGCACTCTTTATTTAGAGGCATGACATGTTGTCTTTTTGCTAATCCTTCCCAGTTATCCCATTTTTCCAAACACTTGATTATTAATAATTTCTTAAGTTACCAAGCATCCTTAGCCTACAACCCTAAGGAGTTTCTTGGAGTGATAACATTGAGGACAATTATTTGAAGGTGTGATTTATAGATTTAGTTCCTTTCTCATAGCTATGGTTGTGATAGCATCACATCACATAGATCCATAGGTGCAACATCACATGCTACTTCATCCTTCTAAATATCTATCTTATGCTTTACCTTAGGAATGTGAAAAATCTTCTCTTTGGTGTTCAAGGCGAAGCACCAAGGGAAAAATTTATAGATTCTATGTATTTCCCACATGTATAATTGTGCTATCATCACATCACATATCTCCATATGTGCAAAAAACCTTGTCACCATTCGTCCTTCCAAGGGTAGATAGTGTATTGAAAGTGCATTGGAGGGTGACATATAGTTCCTTCCCTGAATTGATACTGACTAATATACACCATGGATTGATATACCATATATCCCTCCACCATAGAACCCTCAGGACGTGCTCTTTGTATAACCAAAGACTTCAATCATTTCAAGTGCCTCTCCACCATCCACATTGACCTTGTGTGTATAGGTCACACATTTCAGTCTCCTCAACTTGGTGTATGAGGTAGTGTTATTGTGCATTGAAAAATGTTGTAGGTATATACTTTTTCATTTCACACATTAGCTGAGGAATTTCTCTCTTCCAATACTTTATATAATATTCATGGATTTCTTTCAATGAAAACCATCTACATGAGATCATGACACAAGAAAATAACATGTTTCAACATAACATAATATATATTACATTATAAGTAAAACACATGTCATTAAGTACAACAACAAATTTAAAGAACATTTGGAATATAAATCAAAACTACTTACCTCATGTATTTTCCAAGATCATATATAACTTGTTTGACGTTGTTGTCAATTTCGTTTGGGAGAGATAGCGGTAGAAAACACTGTAACAAAAAAAATGAATTGTTATTTGTTTTGACCAAAGAAGACAAAAAAAATAAAAAAACTTAAAAGATGCATAAGGCCAATATATAAATATGTATACCAAAATTATTACCATAGTGAAGGTATTCCAATTATGTGTTTTTACCCCACCAAATTCACCTTTCTTTGTTAAGATATTAGTTATGTTTGAAGCAAAAGCTGTGGGAAATTTAATTCTTTGAATGACCTATTTTACATCATTTCTTAGTTGCTCTGTTAATAACCATGGAAGGTTATTTCAGTCTCCATCGCTAATTGATTGGATCACACTTCACATTGCATGATTGGATTCCTGACTGTCAGTACAAGTTTTGACAATTTTTTCTTTATCCCTTCTACTGTTGGCATGTTTTACAGGAAGAGTGTGCTTGTCATTGATGGAAATAAAATCGACGATGATAAAAATAGGAAAGCAACGATGAGAGTTCGAAGATTCAAACTTCGGAAGATATGAAAGGAGTGCATAGATCCACAATTTGGCTAAGTGTCAAAGTGAGTCTTTAAGGATTCAAAGAGAAGAAGGAGAGAAATCTTAGGAGGAGGAGCGACAGTGGCCGTTGGATCACTGATCCAGAGGACCAACAACCATCCTATCAAATCAAGATATGTGAGCCTTAGATATTTTCACATGCAGGTGAGGGATCTTGCCAAAGTTCCGAAGTAATTTGAGACCGCTCATCACCAGGAGGATAATCTGGTTCGTTGATCGTTGGAGATACGTGTCAACAGACCATGATTTTAGGAGGAAGCAAAGTTTGAGATTTGAAATCCCCAAAGTCCGGAGAGTCGGAGAGACGCAGTAAATTTCAACCATCAGATCCAGAGGGATATGTGGCGACGAATCGTGAGCTATGGAGAAATCACTTCGAGAGTTTCAGTTTGAGATTTGAAATTCCCGAAGCCTGGAGAGCCAAAATAAATTCTCGACCACCGAATCATCCGAAGTAGATCTCAGTTGTTATATCGTCCAAAGAAGATCTCAACTGTCATATCGTCTGAAGTGAATATGGGTCGTCTGATCCAGAAAAGATGTGACATAAACCTGTGGACTCTAGGTAAAGACCTGAAGTAAGCCTCAACCATCTGATTCAAGGGCATGTGGTAGACCACGTTAGCATGTACAAGTGGTAGACCACATTATAAAGTACATGTGGTAGACCATGTCAGTGAGTGACATGTGGAAACTACTCAACCTGTGCCAAGCCAATAGGTAACGTGTGTAATGTTACATCACTCTGAGAGTTTTACTTCAGGAGTTTCACCACCAGCAGATGCCTAAAGCCCCGAAGTCCCGAACATCGAAGTCCCGAAGTGGACATAAGTCATCCGATCTAAAGATAACTTTAGGTGCATTCTCAGCCATTGATCAAAATACATTGAAAGGATAAGTGTAAACTGTCCGATTTGTTCAGAAAGGTGTCTATAGATCATCGACTTTGGAAGATTGACATACAAAAGAAACGAGAGTTTGAGAATTGAAAGTCCCGAAAAGACTCGTGGAGGAGATCCTGATCATAGATTCAGGGAGACAGGTGTCAATAGATATTCCACTCCAGAATATTGTCATATGGTAAAAGAGAGATTTGAGAGTTGAAACTCCCGAAGACCGGAAGGCCGGAATCAATCGTAGCCGTTTATTTGGAAGGAAGCTATATGTCGACGGATCATGGAGATCTGAGATAGCGCTTGGAAGGAGGAAATGAAGGCAGATATAAGCCGTTGATCAAGTGGCATCACCAAGGGATTGTAGATCAATGGTCATGCTCAATTGCGGGCCTAGAACATGCTGGGGTCTTAATTTTTCTTGAGCGGGCCACAATCGAAACCACGGTTTTGGAGAAAGGACATGTGGAGGCTTGAGGTAAATTGTAGGGAGAAATGTAGTTTGATCCAAAACACCTTTGGATGCGCCTGCAATCGCGTGGTCATGTGATATCATCGCCCAAGGTCATATCGAAGAACGGAGTTAGCGCTCGCTAGAACGAGATCGTGAAGAGACTTTTGAATAGGCATGTGGTCACCACTGGTGGTCTCGTAAAGGAAGGAGCTTAGAAGCCAAAGAAGCGAAAAATGATTGACTGTAACTTCCAGAGAAGACGAAGAGTTGTGACTGCTAGAGAAGAAAAGTAATCTCAGGATAACGACCGTTAGTGATGAACAGGTTCAGAAAAACTACTAGAGAAGCCAAAGAATCTTTGGATAACGACCACTAATAAAGAACAGATTCATCATAATTTACTGATAAGATGAAGAGTTGCAATGATGATCAGGGTGAGGACTCAGCGTGAGAAAGATGTGTAGAACATAAAATAGAGGGTGTTTTTTCAAAAGCTACGCATGTGGGTAGAAGGATATATAGTGTAGGATCGGAAGTGGAGATTAGAGGTGCAACATATAGCATGACGAGGTAGAACAGAGCATAAAAGGAAGAAGATAAGCTGAACAGAGTAGAAAAAGTGCGCAGGAGGAAAAAGAGTAGAGCACAGAAGCAGAAAGATGCAGAAGTGGAATAGAGCATAGAAGCTGAAGAAGGCAGAGTTGACATGGAGTTGTAACAGACCACATCAGAGACAGAGAAAATAAGTAAAGTTTTGTAAGATTCAATCAGGGTTGTAGGGTGGTGCTAGGGAGGATTGTAGTCCTCTAAATTATAGTTGGTGCTAGACTATATTCTGGGAGTTGGTGCTTCCATCTAGTTGGTGCTAGAGAAACCTGGGAGTTGGTGCTTCCATCTAGTTGGTTCTAGAGAAATATGAGAGTTGGTGCTCTCTGCAAGTTGTATCTTTCTATCAGAGGTTGTAGCCTCATATTTGAGTTGGTGCCCAAAGACTATGATGTACATGAAGGTTGAAGCTTGATTGACATCCGAAGAAGAAGAGGTTTTCTCCCTTTATGGGTTTCCTCATGAAAATATGTGTCTCTATGTATTCTGTGTGATTGATCAAATATTGTATATCTATGCATGCTAAGTTATCAGTAACACATTAAATAATAATCTATAAAGATTAAGAAAAGAACAGGAAAATTTTTCAATCTTACATTATAACTGATTCACCCCCCCTCTCAGTTATACTTCCAACAATTGGTATTAGTGCCGGTGCCTTTGGTCAAAGGTAGATCCATAAGCTTGAACATGACTAGTCATGAAAGAAGTTCAACTAATAGACCCCCTCTATTTGATGGAACAAATTTTGCCTTCTGGAAAATAAGGATGAGAACACATTTAATGTCTTTGGGTGATGATGTTTGGGATGTCGTTGAAACGGGATATGTGAAGCCTGTAGTCTTGGCCTCAAAATATGAAAAGATGGAATTTAGATTTAATGCAAAATAAATGAATTCCATTCTCAGTGGACTCGCTGAAGTTGAGTTTTTCAAAGTCATGCACTTTGATTCAGAAAAAATTATGTGGGACAAGATGATAAGTAGTTATGAAGGTAATGAAAAGGTGAAAGGCGCAAAAATTCAGACTCATAGACTGAAATTTGAGCAGTTAAAGATGGATGAAGATGAAAATATCAGTAAGTACTTCTTACATATAGAAGAGCTTGTCAACACTATGAAAGGTCTAGGTGAAATGATAGATGAATATTTTCTAGTCCAAAAAATATTAAGATCTCTTCTTGATAGATTTAACTCAAAGGTCTCTGCTATAGAGGAAATAACTGATCTGAAAAAATTGACACTAGATCAACTTCTTGGAACCTTAACTGCTTATGAGATGAGAATCACCAAAGGTAAATCCACTACAAGAGAGGCATCCTTTAAAGAAGAGAAAAACATGGACTCCGATATAGAGGAGATAGAAGCAAATTTTGTGAGAATACTAACAAAAGGATCAGGCAAATACAAAGGTAAACTGCCCTTCAAATTCTTCAACTGTGGTAGGATAGGTCATTTTGCATCTAATTTCCCTCACAAAAGAAAGGATCAGGCATATGACGATGAAGAGAAGCACAAACACAAGAAGGTATATAAAGAGAATAATTCTAAAAGGAAAATCCTTTGTGTAAAGAATGATGATGAAAGCAATGACTCTTCTATTGAAGATAAAATAAATGATATCATGCTAATAGATTTAGAAGACCTAAAGACTGAATAAACAGGAAGTGAGTTCACTGATTGTGAAGCAGTAGTAGATCTTGAAGGAGAACTTGTCAGTTCCATGAAAGAGATTGATAGACTAAGAGAAAAGAAGAGAAAACAAAAACAGTTACTGCTCATATATGAGAAAATAGGCAATGAACCATATGAAGAAATTGCTCTGTTGAAGGTTAAGTTAGAAGAATCTAAGAAGATTGAAGAAATCATCAAACAATAGTTGAAGGAGGCCGAAACAAAAGGTGAAAAATTTGAAGCTGAAGTAGTAACCGTCATAAAAGATCTAGAGAAATATCAGGCCTTATATCATCAGAATCTGACAAGTATTAAAGCCTCAGAAGGGTTAGCCTCCATTCTGAATCAACAAAGGATTTCAAAGTTGAAAACTGGTTTGGGTTATGAACAAGGATCAAGTAGTACTCATCCAAGCAACACAGAATCCATCAAGTTTGTCAAATCTACAACCATTGACAACAACAGACCTGCAGAAACAAAGGAAGATAATCAACCACCTAGGAGGAGTGAAGAAAAAGGTACAAGAAATGAATATGTAAAACAAAGAAATAATATACTCTCTACTCAGGGAAATCATCAACATGAAAGAAACCAACCTGCTCAAAGAAGACAACCATTTTTTAGGTACAATTTTTTTTTCTATGGATATTGTTTTTACTGTTCTAAGTTTGGCCACAAAGTTGTAAATTGTTATTTAATATTTAGATATGAGCAATCAAGACTGCCAAGAAATAAATATCTTCCACAACAAAGAATGAGACAACCAAGTAGCAAACAACCACAGACTGCATATCATGTGATAGCTAGGAAAAAGACACAGATTAAGCATAACAATCATTATGATCCTTTATTCAATAAACTAGAATGTTACATCTGCCATAATTATGGACATAAAGCCGCAGAATGTTGCTAAAGGAACTATAATCCAGATTCAAATAACAGAGATGAAAACGTCAAGGTTTGGAAGAAGAATGAAGATAATAAGTGTGGATTAGTGTTGTCAACTCAAAGACAAAAGGACCCCTGGTATATTGACAATGGATGCTCTAGTCATATGATAGGTGACAAAAGTAAGTTCCCATCAGTCAAAGAAAGTAAATAAGGGAGTGTGACCTTTGGAAATGATACTCCAGGAAAGATCAGAGGTAAAGGTCTAGTAATCTTAAGTAGTGGAAGACGAAAATCTCAATATGTATTATTTGTTGATGGTTTAAAGCATAATATTCTTAGTGTCAGTTAGATATGTGACAGAGGATGTGAAGTCACTTTCACTGCCAAGAATTGTAAAATAAAGACAGTAAACACATGAGAGCTGATTGCAAAAGGGGTTAGAACTGAAAAAAATGTATATGTTCTGAAGGAAGATAAGGAGAAATTTCACTTAAGCAAATTTGATGAAAGTTGGTTATGGCACAGAAAGCCTGGACACCTAAATTTTGATCATATTGTCAAACTGAATAATGAAGGTGCTGTAAAATACCTTCCAAGAATATATAAGAATAATAACTCTGTATACGAATCTTGTCAAATGGGGAAGTTGACTCATGCTCAATTCAAATCGAAGAGTTTCACATTTTCAAAGAAACCACTTCAAATTGTTCATATGGATCTGTGTGGACCATCGCGAAAGGAAGGAACTGGAGGAGAACGTTACTTTATGCTAGTCATTGATGACTTCTCCAGATTTACGTGGGTTGACTTTTTGAGAGAAAAATCTGATGCTTTTGAAAAGTTCAAAATGTTTAAGGCGTTAGCTGAGAATCAGACAGGAAGGAAATGAAAGGAAATCCGCTCAGATAGGAGAGGAGAATTTCTTTCAAGATATTTCAAATAATTCTTTGACGGACATGGAATTAAAAGAGAATATACTATTCCAGGTACTCCTCAACAAAATGGAGTTGTAGAACGCCAAAATAGATCAGTTCAGTAGATGGCAAGGGCTATGATGAGTGAAAGGGAAATCTCACAAACCTTCTTGGTGGAGGATGTTCACACAACTGTTCATATTCTAAACAAAGCGCATCTAAGGCCGAACAATAATAAAAATCCATATGAGTTGTGGTTTGGTCGACCTGCATCAATCAAGCACTTCAAAGTATTTATAAGTAAATGCTACATCAAGAATAATGATGATCATCTGGGAAAATTTGATAGTAGAACTGATGAAGTTATCTTCTTAGGATATGCAACGAACAATAAAGGAGACAAATGCTTTAACAAAAGAATGCATAAATTAGTAGACTGTATTGATGTTCAAATTGATGAAGAAGCTCCTGTAAAAGATCAACAAAGAATAATCACCAAGTCAGATGAAGAAAATGATGAGAAGAATGAAAATGAAGAACAACAAAACTCAGAGTCACAATAAGATGATGAATCAGGTGGAGAAGATACATCCATACAAGAAGAGTCAGGACATCGATCAACATCAAATCCTTCCTCCATAATTACTCAAAAGAATCATCTTGAAAGTCAAATAATTGGTGAGAAAAATAAAGGTGTACAAACCAAAAGAAGGATAATCAAAGACATCGAGAAATCACATATAGCCTTCATATCCATGGTGGAACCCAAGAACTTTAATGAATCCAGTAAAGACGTAGATCGGTTAAAATCAATGAATGAGGAACTGGATTAAATTGAAAAGAATGACACTTGGGAACTCGTTCCTAGGCTAGAAAATACAAATTTAATAGGATCCAAATGGGTCTACAAAAATAAGATGAATGAGCAAGGAAATATTGTAAGAAATAAGGCCAGATTGGTCTGCAAAGGATATGCTCAAATAGAAGGACTAGATTTTGATGAAACATTTGCAAAACATAGCAAGATTAGAAGCTATTAGAATGTTTCTTGCCTATGCTTGTCATAAACAGTTTAAAGTCTATCAAATGGATGTCAAGTCAGCTTTTCTAAATGGAGATATAAAATAAGAAGTCTATATGGAAGAACCAGAGGGTTTCCAATTGTCAGATAACCCTGACTTTGTATGCAAGCTCAAGAAAGCCTTATATGGGTTGAAACAAGCTCCTCGTGCCTGGTATTACATACTAGATAAGTATATTCATGACAAAGGGTTCAAGAGAGGAACAATTGACAACAATCTATATATCAAAACAGAGGATAATGATTTTCTCATTCTGTTGGTCTATGTAGATGACATCATCTTCGGAAGAAATAATGCTTCATTGTAACAATGGTTTTCTTCTACCATGCAGTTTGAATTTGAAATGTCTATGATAGGGGAATTGCCATTTTTTCTTGATCTGCAAATTAATCAGAGGTCTGAAGGAATATTTCTTTCTTACGAGAAATATCTAATAAAAATGTTGAAAAGGTTTCCTATGGAAGATTCTAAACCTGTGAACACACCTATGGTCATTGGATGCAAGTTAAGAAAGGATGATGACTCACCTGATGTTGATCAGAGTTCATATAGGTCTATGATATGCCGCCTGTTGTACATCACAACATCTCATCCAGACATAATGCATGTTGTTGGAATGGTAGGAAGGTATCAATCTGCACCTAAACAGATTCATTTTCTAGCTATCAAAAGAATATTTAGATACTTGAAAGAAACAATGAACTATGGCCTATGGTATCCTAGGAATCATAATTTTCAATTATTAGTCTATTCGGATGCTGATTGGGATAATTGCATCGATGAAAGGAAAAGAACAAGTGGAGGTGCATTCTTCTTAGGAGATTCTCTTGTAGCATGGCTGAGAAAGAAGCAAGGTTCCATTTCCTTATCGACTACAGAAGCTGAATACATTTTAGCTTCCACTTTCTGTACCCAAGTATTGTGGATGATTCATACACTTGCAGACTTGGAGGTAAAGTATACTGCACCAATCCCAATTCATTGTGATAATACTAGTGTAATCAGTCTGTCAAAGAATCCTGTATTTCACTCCAAGACCAAGCATATACCCATCAAGTATCACTTCTTGAGGGAACAAGTAACCAACACCGTTGTTTCTTTGCATTATATTCCATCCAAAGATCACTAAACCGCTTGCAAAAGATCAGTTTGAGTATCTATGCCAGAAGTTGGGCGTGACCTTGTTATCAAGTTAAAATAATCTATCTGATCAGGGGGAGAGTTCTCATAGTATATATAATCAGGGAGAGAGTTCTTATTGTATTTTTGATCAGGGGGAGAAGAAAGTCCCTCTTAGTTTTCTTTGACATTGATGTCAAAGGGGGAGAAAAGGTGTGGTCTGGATGCTACAGTTGGAGGTCTAAGTAGAATAGTGAAACCTTTCAGGGTTTCCTTCAATGCCAAAGGGGGATATTGTTGACATGTTTTATAGGAAGAGTGTGCTTTTCATTGATGGCAAGAAAAACAACGACGATGGAAAACAGGAAAGCATCGGTGAGAGTTCTAAGATTTGGACTTCGAAAGATATGCAAGGAGTGCATAGATCCACAATTTGGCTAAGTGTCAAAGTGACTCTTTAAGGAGTCAAAGGAGTAGAAGGAGAGAAAGATCAGGAGGAGGAGTGACAGTGGTTGTTGGATCAGCGATCCAGAGGACCAAAAACCATATGATCAAATCAAGATACGATAGCCTTAACACTTTGCACATGCAGGTGAGGGAGCTTGCCAAAGTTTCGAAGTAATTTGAGACCGTTCATCACTAGGAGGAGAATCGGGTTCGTTGATCATCAGAGATACGTGTCAGCAGACTGTGAGTTCAAGAGGGAGCAAAGTTTAAGATTTGAAATCCCCGAAGTCTGGAGAACTGAAGTAAATTTCAACCATCAGATCCAGAGGGATACGTGGCGATGGATAGTGAGCTTCGGAGAAATCACTTCGAGAGTTTCAGTTTGAGATTTGAAATTCCCAAAGCCCAGAGAGCTGGAGATATGAAATAAATTATTGACCGCCGGATCATCCGAAGAAGATCTCAATTGTCATATCGTCTGAAGAAGATCTCAAGCGTCAGATAGTGTGAAGTGAATCTGGGTTGTTTGATCTAGAAACGACGTGGCATAAACTTGTGGAATCCGGGTAAAGACCCGAAGTAAGCCTCAACCATCCGATTCAAGGACATGTGGCATATCACGTCAGCAAGGACATGTGGTAGACCATGTCAACGAGTGACACGTGGCAACCACTTAGCCCATTCCAAGTCAAAAGGTGACATGTGTAATGTTACGTCACTCCAAGAGTTTTACTTCAGGAGTTTCACCACTAGAAGATGCCTAAAGTCCCGAAGTCTCGAAGTGGACATAAGTCGTCCGTTCTAAAGATCACTTCGGGTGCATTTTCAACCATTGATCAAACTACAGTGAAAGGATAAGTGTAAACCGTCCGATCTGTTCGGACAAGTGTCTACAGATCATTGACTCTAGAATATTGATGTATAAAAGAAACAAGAGTTTGAGAATTGAAATTCCCGAAGGTCGGAATCATAGAGGATATCCTGATCATAGATTCAGGGAGACAGGTGTCAATAGATCTCCCACTATGGAAGATTTTCATATGGGAAAAGAAAGATTTGAGAGTTGAAACTCTCAAAGACCGGAAGGCCGAAATCAATCATAGTCGTTGATTTGGAAGGAAGATACATGTCGAAAGATCGTGGAGATATGGGATCATGCATGGAAGGAGGAAATTAAGGAAGATATAAGCCATTGATTGAGTGGCATCACCAATGGATTGGAGATCAATGGTCATACTCAATTGCGGGGCCAGAACATGCTCGGGTCTTAATTTTTCTTAAGCGTGCCGCAATCAAAACCACGGTTTTGGAGAAAGGACACGTGGAGGCTCGAGGTAAATTGTGGGGTGAAACGTAGTTTGATCCAAACCACCTTCGGACGGGCCCGCAATCGCGTGGTCACATGAGATCATCGCCCAAGGTCATATTGAACAACGAAGCTAGCGCTTGCTAGACCAAGATCATGAAGTGACTTTTGAATAGGTGTGTGGTCACTGCCGGTGGTCATGTAAAGGAAGGATATTAGAAGCCAAAGAAGCCAAAAATGACTGACTGTAACTGCCAGAGAAGATGAAGAGTTGTGACTGCCAGAGAAGCAAAATAATCTCAGGATAATGACCACTAGTGATAAACAGGTTCAAGAAAACTGTGAGAGAAGAAAAAGAATATTTGGATAACGACCATTGATGAAGAACATATTCAACATAACCACCTGATAAGATGAATATTTTCAATAATGATCAGGGTGAGGAGTCGGTGTGAGAAAGACATGCAGAAAAAAATAGAGCGTGTTTTTTCAAAAGCTACACATGTGGGTAGAAGGAGATGTAGTGTAGGATCTGAAGTGGAAATTAGAGGTGCAACATATAGTATGCAGAGGTAGCACAGAGCATAAAAGGCATAAGAGAAGTTGAAAAGAGTAGAAAAAGTGTGCAGAAGGAAAAATAGCAGAGAATAGAAGAAGAAAGATGCAGAAGCAGAACAAAGCATAGAAGCTGAAGAAGGCAGAGGAGAAATGGAGTTGTAACAGACCATATCAGAGACAGAGAAAGTAAGTAAAGTTTTTTAATATTCAATCAGGGTGGTAGGGTGATGCTAGAGAGGATCGTAGTCCTCTAAATTCTAGTTGGTGCTAAAAGATATTCTGGGAGTTGATGCTTCCATCTAGTTGGTGCTAGAGAAACCCGAGAGTTGGTTCTTCCATCTAGTTGGTGCTAGAGAAATCTGAGAGTTGGTGCTCTCTGCAATTTGTAGCTTGCTGTCAAAGGTTCTAGGCTCATATTTGAGTTGTTTCTCAAAGACTATGATGTACATGGATGTTGAAGCTTGATTGAAATTTGAAGAGGAAGAGGTTTTCTCCCTTTATGGGTTTCCTCGTGAAAATCTGTGTCTCTGTGTATTCTGTGTGATTGATCAAATATTATATATCTATGCATGTTAAGTTATCAGTAACACATTAAATAATAATCTAGAAAGATTCATAAAATAAAAATAAATTTTTTCAAGCTTACATTATAACTGATTCACCCCCCCACTCTCAGTTATACTTCCAACATCTACCATCTATGATTTTCCATAACATTTCTATAACATTCTTCCTGATATGCATTGTATCAAACAAATGAGCTATTTTTAGCTCCTCATGGTAGGGAAAGCTCATTAATTGAGTGGGATAACATTTCATTCCTCATGGAAGCCCATTATTAATACCTTCATGATGGTTGTTGGCACCAGGCCGAAGTGGAAAGAAGAACGATTGTGGGAAAGAAAGCGTGCAAAAAACTGAAGTAACAATTGGCAAAAGATCAGGACATGCGCATGCAAGAAATTGTGCACAAAGGAAAGCGACAATTGGAGGCAGAACAACACGTGCATGGGAGAAAGGCCTAACGTAAGAAGGGTTAGGGTTTTGGTAAGATTCTGTAAATGGCTAAGAGCCCGAAATGTATAAATATAGATACGAAAGTATCATATAAGGTTGGTCATTGGTTTTTATTGTTATTTTTATGTTTTGTTGAGAGTCAATATTCGAGAGTTAGGTTTTTTAGTAAGTTTTGGAGACTGTATCTACACTTGGGTGTAGGCGATATGTAAGGGTTTTAGCTGTATGAACCAATATTTTGTAAGTTGTTGAGAAAAGGATATATGAGGGAAGGTAGATCTGAGGATTAGACCACAGGATGTAGAACCTGGTGTGATCTAGTTCACCTCACATAGATCTTACCTAGTTTCATGGAGGATTGTAAGCACACGATGCTAGAATTGCAGAACTATCATAATAAAAGAGCCAAGAGACAAATATTGGTGGATGTAGCCCAGGAGGGGGGTAAACCACTGTAATACTCGCGTAATGTGTTGAATGTTTGCATGTCTTTACTTTCTTTCAACAGTTAATGGTTAAGTTTGATGAATGAGTTAATACATTGTTACGAATTTGTTTATGCTTTGCTGGAATTAAACGATGAGATATACATATGCGATTTCAAGGAATAAGTAGGTTACAATAACAGATCATGGTATAGGGATTAATCAAGAAACCTTTATCCCGTACTCTATCCTAGGCTATAAACACCTGAGTTTTACAGTCACCCATTTAAAGCTATCTTGGGTGAGACTGCGTAGTACCTTCCGGGTGCTATGTTTCCTTCTGGTTTACCAGGAGGGCCGATAGTTTTAGAAGCTTTGTTGGAACCCCAAATGACATGAACCTTGGGTCAATAACTCAGATAACCCGAGAAGGGAAGTGATAACCAACAAATGTATCTGTTGCCGTGTTAAGAGAAACAAGAGAGGACTGAGTAGATGAGATAGAATGGACAAGAACCGAAGGAGAAAAACATAATTGAAATGAGCTGTTAGAAGGGAATGCAGAGACCTTGGAACCACACGAGAGAATAAATCGAGGGCTGGTTGAGAACTAAAGAGCTAGATTTTGCACAGAAAGACAATAGAAACCCTAGAATCACACCGCGTAGATACTTAGATAAATACGTATTTACGGATTTACATGAAATATTTTTCTGTGATTTTCCCCATCTACTACAGGAGTGGATCTTAAGGTTAATAGATAACCACACGATGAACTAGATTCGACAGCTATATTGGACTCCATTACAGATCCAACAACTGCAGCAGGTGAACAAAAAATTCACCCGCACAGTTGACTTTTGGCTTGACAGTGTTGTGGCAGGATTTATCATAGAATTTGTGGTAGACACAACAAATTCATACATTGCAGCTGAGCAAGAGTTCCTACAAGGACCCAAAGGAAGGTACATTCGATCACTGTATACTTCTATCAAGATACTTCTATATAACAAAGGTGTAATGACAATGGAATCAGACAACTGGACTTCCTTGCGCGCATGGGGGAAGGGGGGAAGCACTGACAGAGAGAAGAGGAATGGAGGGAGGGAAGGATAAAGAGAAGAAGGAGGAGGAACCCTTGTACCCGATATTTATGGATGATGACCAACTTAAGTGGATCTTGGCGTCATCAGGAAAAATGCGTAGCGAAGCATCCTACCAATATAAGGTGAATACCAAGAAGAGAGTTGTAGCCGAGAGAGAGGGCTTGTCCAATGATGAGGAAGAGGTAGAGGATCTTCGAGCTGTGGAGTAGATTGAGGAAATCCTGTGTGCCACATATGAGAGGAAAACAAGAGGCCCAAGAACAGGAGGAGAAGGCAACCATCCCTTTCATATTAATGTCAGTGTGGAACCCATAAACCCATGTGCGACCAAGACACAAAAGAGAACACCACCATTTAGAAAACCAAAGTTTGGAGGCAGTCTGACAATAGGAAGTATATCTACACAAGGAGAAACAATTGGAGGAGCAAGTTCATGAAATCTTAGTCAAGTATCTACACCACATGGAGGAGGGAGTAGCCCAGTATTTGGCATTGCAGGACAGGATCCTACTATCAGACTACCAGAGTTTGGAGGGAAAGTAGCAGAAGACCCTGAGAAACATTTGTTCATTTGTGAAAAGATCTGGGAAGTGAAGCAGATCACTGATGAAGACACCAAACTCGTGTAGCTAGCGATCATGATAAGAGACCGCACACTAGATTGGTACATGAGTCTATACACGAACAATGTTTTTGGGATGACAAGGACACTAGGCAACATTAAGAAACTATTGATAAATGAGTTCTAGAAACTGAGCTCAGAGGATCAGTACATGAACGAGATGATTGAAATAAGACAAAAACTAGGAGAATCGGTATGGGAGATTGATCAAATATTCAAGCGATTAAAAGGAAATTTAAAATACCTTATGACCACGCAGTATAATCAGGGACCACAATATAAAGCACCATGAGGTGATCACACAACTTATAGAGGAGTAGGACGAGCCAAAGGAGGTTCCGGACGCGGTAGAGGACCAGTCACATGTCACAATTCCTAGCAACTAGGACATTATGCACGGGAGTGCCCATTGCCACTAGCGACCTGTATGTATTGTCGCACATCAAACCACAATAAAGAGGAATGCCCGACATTACTTATGAAGATCCAGGAAAAAAGGAATCAAAATAACCAAAATGTTAAGTGGATTTCAGCCGAAGCAAGGGATGACGAACGAAACATCAACATAGTCACTCGAGGAGAAACAAAAACATGAAATGATGCATTTTGACAGGAACTAGCGCATAACCAATGGGTAAAGAAGAACACTGACCCCAAGAAGCAGTTCGACGTGCATAAGGAGAAGGAGATCTTTACAAAAGCTCGACAAGAATTCCAAAAGGAGGACGTAGCGCCAACTGCACAACAGAGCAAGGAAGCTCCAGAATATGAAATGCTACCATCACTGGACCATACCAAAAGAATACAACCCAAGGAACGAGTAAGTACTATCAAAGACTTTTTGCATTCATGCATTAAAATGTTAAGTGATTCTTAATATGTTAAAATATTGCAAAAAATGCTATAAAAATGTAATAGCGAGACAAAACAAAAGCCAGAATTGAAAACTGTCAACCACCTACACACAAGAAGAAGAATGAGTAGGGAATTTAGACTAAATGATAACATTGGGGATTTCAATATGGGATATATTATACTAGATCTAGGATCTGAAGTGAATGTACTACCAAAAACTACTTGGCAATGCATGGGAGAACCTACACTGGGATACTCAACTGTTCAACTAAAGCTAGCAAATCAACATAGAGTCATACCAATAGGTAGACTGAAAGGAGTGACGGTAGATTTGGATGGTGTGTGCACTAAGGTAGACTTTGAAGTCATCGCAATAGTAGATGGCACAACACCTTACCCGACGCTACTTGGTTTGGATTGGGCATTCGAAAACCAGGCCATAATTAACTTAAAAACCATAAAAATGACATTTGAGTCAGGGGACTACAGGGTCATAGCCCCACTTGACCCATCATAAGGTGATAGGTTCGTAGAAACCACTTGTCTGGACTTAGAAGAGATCAACCAGTTGTACAGAACAACTACGTGCGATGCAAACTATATAAACCCAACTACAGAGTGGGTACTCAGTTGGCGGAGTATTACTTCATGCACAACAAAATCATACACCGGGTTAGAAAACTGGCAGCAAATACTACACGAAGTATCCACGAGAAGGTGTGCAAGAATAGACCGCGCAGTAAGGTGGATTTGAATATAAATCCGAGAACCACCCAGTTTTCATGGGCTAAATGATTTGGAAACTTTCTTGACACAATATAAAGACAAATTATTAGAAAAACAGAGTTTGTTAGCACTGGATTTAGCACTAAAGGCTACACCCGGAAGATGGTGGGGTACACACAAAGAGACTATCATAGATTGATACCAATGCAAATGATTACTTTGCATAAGGTTAGACGCAGAATAGATATGGAGCAACCGATAGAAATATGATGGACTAGGAGCACCAACAGAACACTTGGAGGCATGTAAAACACTATGGAAAATGACACCACCAGAAGAATGGTCTCACCACTTCATTCATACTTTAGAGGGAATACTAGTGAATAGGTATACATACCAGGAAATGCGCAAAGGAACCAAGACATGGGAGACACTCCAACAGAACTTTATAGTCACTTTCTCATTCGAGCATGAGAACCCCAACATAGACACGGCCCTGAAATGGATCAGAGACATCATATTCATTACAGAACCGAAAGTGGAAGTTATCACAGAAGCACATCAGCGGAATAAGCAGACAATCAAGGAACTACTGTCATTCTATCATGTACATGAGGAAGCATCGAATGAAGATGATCCGTGCAATATTCAGATCGAAGAAATTGAAGGTGAGAGGGATGTGGAAGGACCACCCTTAGAATCAGAGTTCATCTTTGCACCAATCAATATAAAGAAGGTTAACATAGGGACCGTCGAGAATCCAAAAATGGCCAGCATTGGAGATTACTGGGACGAGCAGACACTAGAAAGCATCAAAAAATTGTTGCACGAATATAATGACCTTTTTCCAACAACCATTACAGAGATGAAATGAATAGCCAGAGAATTAGGAAAAATGAAATACCAATCAGATCTGATGCGAGACCCATTAAACAATAACCATATAGATTGAACCCCATCTATAAACATAAAGTTAAAGATGAGATCGATAGGATGCTCGAGGCTGACATCATCAAACCAGTCAAAGAATCAGAATGGATAAGCCTGATGGTAGTACGTGACAATAAACATGGAAGAGGGATCATGATATGCGTCGACTTGAGGAAGTTGAACGATGCATGCCTACACGACCCATTCCCCACACCATTCACGGACGAAGTATTCGAGAACGTAGGAGGCCATGAAGCCTACTCATTCATCGATAAATTCTCAGGATATCATGAGATTAAGATAACACAAGAGGATAGACAAAAGACCACATTTGTGACATAATGGGGATCTTACCAGTATACAGTCATGCCGTTCAGACTGAAGAATGCACCTGTGATATTTTCCAGAGTTGTCATCGCAACATTTAAGGAATTCATCCACCAATTTCTCGAAGTATACCTGGATGATTGGACGGTTTATAGCCTGTTGAAAAACCATGTGGAAGTTTTAAGACTGATGTTAGAACGATGTAGACAGTGCCAGATATCACTGAATATCAAGAAATGCATATTTGGAACACCATTTGGGATACTATTGGGACACATAGTATGAAAACAGGGTTTTCTAGTGGATCCGACCAAAATCACAGTCATTGTTAACCTACCAACACCAAAAATAGTTTGCCAACTAAGAGAAATGTTAGGACATACAGGATACTACAGGAAATTCATCAAAGGCTACGTGCATATTACAACGGAAATGGAAAAAATGTTAAGAAAAGATACAAAGTATCAATGGAACGATGAGTGCCAACACGGTCTGGATACCCTAAAGGAAAAGATGGTCACCGCACCAATATTAGTATTTCCAGATTGGGAGAAGACATGCCATGTACATGTAGATGCATTAGCGATAACACTTGGAGCTATCTTAGTGCAACCGAGAGCAGGAGACTTGGATCACCCAATAGCGTTCGCAAGCAGAAAACTATCAGACTCAGAACATAATTATAACACGACAGAAAGAGAAGGCCTAGCTATGGTTTATGCACTACAAAAATATAGACATTACCTATTGGGAAAACACTTTAGTATTTTTACAGATCACTCAGCCAAGAAATACCTAGTCAATAAGACAGTGTTGGGGGGGAGAATCTATCGATGGTTACTATTATTTCAAGAATTTGACTTTGAGGTAATAGTTAAACCAGGAAAACTGAATGCAGGGCCTGACTACCTATCGAGGGTCACAAATGGAGAGGAACCAACGAATTTGGAAGACAACTTTCCATATGTACAACTATTCTCAGTACATATTGCTGACGATTACTTCGAAGAGATCATCCAGTACCTGAGCACAGGTAATACGCCACAAGAATCTACCACTTCACAGAAGAAGAACCTGGTAGTCCACGCAACCTACTATCAACTGATTGCAGGACATCTATACAATATGGGTGCAGATGACATCTTACGAAGATACGTACTAGACCATGAACGACCAAGAATTTTAGCAGAAGCCTATGAGGGAATAGCAGGAGGGCATTATGCAGGAAAAGATACTATGTAGAAGGTACTACGTGCAATATTATGGTGGCCAACGATCCACAAAGACTTGAAAGAGTACTGTCAATAATGTGATGTCTGTCAAAGGGTAGACAAACCCAACAGAAAGGACAAGATGCCACTACGACCGCAAGTGACACTTTAGGAATTTTCCAAATGGGCAATAGACTTTGTGGGACCAATTCACCCACCAACCAAGAGAACATGGGAGAGATATATTATCACTGCGACAAAATACTTAACAAGATTGGTGGAAGCCGCACCAGTAAAAGATTGCAGCGCAGAGACAACTGCACATTTTCTATTTGAAAAAGTAATTACTAGATTTAGGTGCCCAAGAATTTTGATGAGCGACCAAGGAATGAACTTCATAAACAACACCATTCGAGCGATTCTCGAAGAGTTTGAAGTTCATCACCAAAAAAGAACACCGTATCATCCACAGGCAAATGGCACGGTAGAAGCATTCAAAAAAATTCTAGAGAACTCCTTGACAAAGATATGTAACATCAACAAGGATGATTGGGACCTCAAGATACCAACAATATTATGGGCGTATAGAACAACATGCAAAAATTTGACAGGCCACACACCATTCAAACTAGTCTATGGTCAAGAAGTAGTAGTGCCGTTAGAATTTCTAATACCTAGCCTACGTGTAGCAACCATCACACAAATGACAGAATGAGGCGCAGTAGAGGAAATACTGAATCAGTTACTGTCGATGGAGGAAGACTGAATATTTGCAGAATTTCATCAACAAGTACAGAAAGCAAGAGACAAAGCTTGCCACGACCGCCACATCAAGAGGAAGATGTTCAAAGAAGGATATCTAGTATTACTCTACGATAGTAAATCGTTGCAGCACCCAGGAAATATTAGGATTCATTGGCTAGGACCGTACGAGGTAAAATATTTCACGGACGAAGGAGATGTATAGTTAAGAGATATAGAATTTACAGACCTCAAAGGAATGATCAATGGGAGCCGGTTGAATCTGTACAAGGATAGTTGACCACAGACCGCGCAGTAGAAAAAAAAAAAAACACGCAGCATGATGAACAAGTTGCATGAGAAACACGAAGCCAGTAAGGGAAAATATAACGGCTATATCGAAAAAGGAAATAAGAGGGAAAAAGAAAGTCAGCAAAAACAGGTTGACCGGACAGCATGAGGCAAAATTAAGGCAAGGCAAGGAAGGATGGGATGTTGCACTAAACGCGCCAACTGGAGACTGCATAGTAGGTGTAATGGAAAGTACGAAACCACTGCGGATGCATTAAACTCACAGTTAAGGGTGCATTAATCACATGATGGAGGAAGCGTCCTCGACAAGCTTCATGAAAATCCCATACAGCACATGAGCACATAAGCAATTAGTCTATTCACGAAAGGAGAACAGAAAAAGAGCAACAAGAACTAGAACGAATAGAGGGAAACCACAGAGCTCACCAAAGCCATTCAAACTCAAAAAACATTTGATAAACACCATTATGGCACCACCAAAGCTCACAGAACCAGGCCAGACAACCAGATTGACCAGGGCTCAGACTAGGTCACGAGGACCACTGGAAGAAAACAAGCAGCAACCACCAAAGATTGTCAATATTGACAAAATCCCGTTGCCAGAGGAATTCCCAGTAGAATCCATACCAATACTAGAGGATATTTTGCAACCACAAATAGAGGCTAGGGAACAGGATACACCAAAAATGGTGCATGAGCCTCAGAACAAAGAAGAAGAAACCCACAAGGAAATACCACCAGAAAATGTCGAAGCAACTGTAGGAGCTAATGGAAGCACACAAAAAACGGAAGCAGAAGTGCAACCAGACGTTCCACAAATACCCATCCCAGATTTTTTTTCGACTGAGCCAACTAGTGAAATGACCACGACTTGGGGAGAATGGATGGCGAAGGAGCAACCGAAAGCTGTTGGAACCTCGAGCCAACCATTGCAACATGAGGACAGGGTACAGATACCAATCTCACCCCACAAGAATCCAACTGCAGAGATTGTATGGATCCCGCGTTGATTCTGGATGATAAGTCTAAGGAGAAAGCATTGGCAGAAGAGATGAAGAAGAAATATGGCACTGATAGGGGAACACGAGGCATTATAATCAAACGAATTAACGATGCCGCTACACAATTGGGCACAAATATGTTAGCTTGCAAACTGCTAAGAAAATTCCACAAAGATGAAGTACCGACAGGAGTTATCACTGTTGCAGCTCAGTGCGTAGAAGGCACCTTCATGAGCTGGGTGCCATACCTATCAAACTTGTTCCAAGTAGACTGCAAAGACGTGCAGGACATAGGTATGAAATTTCATTACTCATTGCTGATCACTCTCATAGCTTTCATGGGATGGCGAGAACCAGAACACGTCATCTTCTATACCACACCATAGCCAGGAGGAGCAAGATATCACGTCCTGAAATCCGCACCACTAGCCAAGCATAAGAGGGATAATGGAATCGTATTTGAAGCCTACCTATGGGAGATGCAGGAAGCCATCAACCGAGCATGGAGAATAACACCAGAGGATGTCACACGATACGGGGACATCACCAATTTCTGGGCTAGGTGACAAGCCATGTGGATACAACCAAGGCAGGACCCAGATAAATAGTGGCTACAGATGCGCTACTGTGTCACTGAGGGTGATATCGACATGATCACCAAAAAATAGCCCGATGAATGGAGGATTCCAGCCATACCTAGAGAAGTACTAGGACAAATAGAAGAAGGAGGGGTTGCGCAGGCAGAAACATAGCCTCCAAAAATCCTAGTACCCAAGAAATTAAGAACGGTCCAAACCAAGTTGACTCAGGCAGAGGATGGCTCAGAGAAACTAGGGACCCAGAAGGGGAGGACATAAACCACTTAGCCGACAAATGGACAATGAAAACTGGTTGAGGGAGTACAAGAAACTGCATCGAACGCCATCACACATGAACCAAGGGGAACTAAGAGACCAACAGTACAGGATGCATGTGTGTGCAAGAAAAAAAAGGCACAACGACCACCACCGAAATACACAATCATGGAGGATGATGGAGAGCTGATTGCGAGAATGGTCCAGGACTGCATCGTAGAGGATTTCGATCATGCAATGCACCACAGGGATAAAATGCAGAAGGAACTGACAGAAATGGGACAACTCCTTAATAAATCCGGGGAAGCTCAGATCACAAGTAGTAGTAGAGGCATAGAGCCATCGATCACATAGACCACAAAAAGGATGGAGGTATAAGAACGCGACCCAGTTCTTCCGATACCACACACACATTCCATGATCTACATAAATCCTAACATGATGCGAATGGATGATATTGTGTGAAAGACACCACTGAAGGATTTGGATCATATCTAATTGGTCTTGACATGGATGCCATCAAGAGAATTACACAAACTACAGGTTAGTTTCGACCACGAGATGCCGTCTCGATCACATAAAAACTTAGTCGAGTGACAAAAAGAAACAAAGAAGCAGGAAGTGCTGGAAACAGTTTGTGTGTAGGCCAAATATGAAACTAAGGAGGAGAAGGAATGCAGAAACTAGCTGGAACACAGAGTGGAAGAAATTGTTGGGAAACTTCCAACCATTGCACAAGGGAACTCCCAGCCACATAAAAGATCGACCAGATTGCGCAGGAATTGATCAGTATCATAAGGAGATCGAGACTCTCTGCGGAAAGATTAGACCAACAACTCCACCAGCAGTGAAGGAACAAAGGAAGCAGGAAGCAACAATATAACTGCAAGAGCTATAAAAATAGGTCATCACAGCAACCGAATTGCTGGATAAAGCAACGCAACTTTGTACAAGTCTGGAAGAGGTTCCATAGGTCCAACACTGGGACAAGGAGGAGGAGAGGATCAATGCAACAATCTAAGAACTAAAGCAACAACAAAATACCACACCAATTCCAGAATGGGTAAAGGGAACGCAAGAGTTGAAGAAGATGTAGGAAAAACTTATCACTGCGCAAACACAAAAATAGGAGCGTCAGGCTCAAATAGAATCGTTGCAGGAATGGGTAGCAGAAGTACTTGTGCAGGCATAAGAAGATAGAACAAAGTCAACATAGAATCAGCTAGAATGCGCAGGACTGATGAACGATAACATGGTAGCGCAAACAATCGACACCATCAAGGAGAAAATCGCGCAGGCACTCACAAAAACAACAGAATTGCAGGAAAAGTTCCAGACGATCACCAAGGAGATCGAGGAAGCACAAAGTGATTAGGTGACTCGGGACAAGTCACATGTCAGTTTTGGGGGTCTGTTGGCACTAGGATGAAGTGGAAAGAAGAACGATCGTGGGAAAGAAAGTGTGCAGAAAACTGAAGTAACAACCGATGAAAGATCAACACACACACATGCAAGAAAGCGTGCATAAAGGAAAGCGACAACTGGAGGAAGAACAACATGTGCATGGGAGAAATACCTAACGTAAGAAGGGTTATGGTTTTGGTAATATTTTGTAAATGGCTAAGAGCTTGAAATGTATAAATATAGATACAAACGTATCATATAAGGTTGGTCGTTGGTTTTTATTGTTATTGTTATGTTTTGTTGAGAGTCGATATTCGAGAGTTAGGTCTTTGAGTAAGTTTTGGAGACTATATCTACGCATGGGTGTAGGCGATATGTAAGGGTTTTAGCTGTATGAACTGATATTTTATAAGCTGTTGAGCAAAGGAGATATGAGGGAAGGTAGATCTGAGGATTATACTGCAGGCTGTAGAGCCTGGTGCGATCTAGTTCGCCTCACATAGATCTTACCCAGTTTCATGGAGGATTGTAAGGACGCGGTGCCAGAATTGCATAACTATCATAATAAAAGAACCAAGAGCCAAATATTTGTGGACGTAGCCCAGGAGGGTTGTGAAACATGGTAATACCCACGTAATGTGTTGAATGTTTTCATTTCTTTACTTTCTTTCAACAGTTAATGGTTAAGTTTGATGAATGAGTTAATACATTGTTACAAATCTGTTTATGCTTTGTTGGAATTAAACGGTGAGATATACATATGTGATTTCAAGGAATAAGTAGGTTACAGTAACAACTTGCAGTACATACCTTAATCAAGAAACCTTTATCCCCTACTCTGTCCTAGTCTGTAAACACCTGAGTCTTACAATCACCCATTTAAAGCTATCTCAGGTGAGACTGCATAGTATCTTCCTGGGTGCTGTGTTACCTTCTGGTTTACCAGGAGGGCCAATAGTTTTAGAAACTTTGTTGGAACCCCGAATGAAATGAACCTTGGGTCAATAACTCAGATAACCCAAGAAGGGAAGTGATAACCAACAATGGCTACCTTCATGAAGCATAAAAGAAATCACACCAATAATTATCAAATACGGTAAAACAAATTCAATGATTAAATTAAAAATTCAAAACATTACATATACAATACATAATAAATTGCGTTCCTTGAAGATTTATATTATATTCCAATATCCATAGGTGAGGTGTCATTCTTCGTGGTTTTAAACCAGTCTCTTCTTTCCCATTGAAAATATGTTTTTCAGTAGTACGATACCTATGGTTCGTAGGAAGGAGGTGCCTATACTTATCAAACACCACCTTTCCTGAAATTTTTGAATGACGATACTTCATATTAGGACCACAAACTGGACATGCAAATTTACCCTTTGTTTGAAGACTTGCAACAGATGGATTAATGTCAATTATACAATGAGATTATTTAAAAATTAAACATGCATGATATATTTAAAAAATTATATAGTATTAAAGAGAAATAGAATACTACATACCAAAAAAATGTGTTAGTCCTGGGGCATCATGAATTGTCTATAAACGTATTCAATGGAATTTAAATTTCTTCTCCCCGATTGGTTTATAGATGATGCCATCCCATAACTTTAGTAGCTTGTCAATAAGAGGCTTGATATATACATTCATATCTTTAACTTGGTACTTACCTAATTGTTTTAAATTACACATAATTACTACCATGATATTTATATATAAGTAAATAAATAAACAAAGATATTATGCAAAAAATGAAACAAATGAAAATGTTACATTCAAAAAATTAATGTAAACAAATACCCAGAACAATCATTGTCAACATTTATGTATATGAGATGAAACATATTACATACCTTAGGATTTGTGTCATACAAGTGTTCGACAAATGATTCATAACCTTTAAGTTCACTAGTGTTAGGACCACACAATATACCTTTTTGCCCATACTTTTTGCCACTGTTACACTCTTGATCACTCACATTTAAACTCATATTATCACTTTATCCTATCTTTCCAAAGGTATATAACGTCTCTTCTCTTTACTATACGTTTAATCTGCTTTGCATATAATTTCACATCACTCTCGTACTTAACCACTGATTAGAAATGTATAAGTGCTGAAACAGTTCAAACTGCAGATTAGCATTCAAGGTCTGTGCTGAAACAACAATTCACAGAAGCTGTTACACAGTCCATGGTCGACGATGATGAAACACAGAAGCTGTTACAAAGTCGATGGTCGACGATGCTGAAACACAGAAGCTGTTACACAGTCTATGGTCGACGATGCTGAAACACAGAGGAAGCTGTTACACAGTCTATGGTAAACGATGCTGAAACACAAAGGAAGCCGTTACACAGCCCGTGGTCAACAACAACTCACACAGATTGACTACAAAAGCCGCACCATGAGCCAAGCATCAACCATCGCTGCTACCTGAGAAGTGCTGAATAGTCAGAGCGAAAATCCCATGGCTGAAACAACCCACGATCTGCGATGCCGAAACAACATGCAACAACAACAACAAGAAAGAACTGCTACTCCAGCCGTAACAACAACACCTCATTCAACACTTTTAATAACATTCTGTTGTGAGAGACTAGGACATCCTAGTCCGGTTTAGAAAGTTGATCTAACTAAGAATAGGACTCAGATATACATCTGTAATTTTTGATCAATTGTATCGAAGGGATTCCCTCTTTAAATAAGAGGAAATCATCATTCGACGAGAGCCAATTTTTGTGCTAAGAAAGTTTCACAGAGAAGGACGTACTTCATTTTCAGATTGTAATATGATACACTGATAGATGAATAAAAGATTGTTTTGAGCATCCTTCTCTAGTCTCTTCGTCTCAGGGGAATCTTGTGAGAAGGGAAGGCCCACCTTCTTCACAAGATTCACCCGTTAGTTTTATAGTGTGTTAGTGTGATTTCTGTTTATGCCTTGATTAATTTCTGTTTTGCTGAAACACTACTTTAATGAATTTTGCTTTGTTGAAACACTACTGAACTCTGTCTTACTGAACGTTACATTGTTTTCATATGGTTTATGCTCGTCCTGTGTGATGAATTTGAAGAAGTGTGTTAATCAGAGACTGGTACTGAAGGTTCCTGCTTAAGGGAAGGAATTAGGAGTCCTGTTCTCTGTTATAAGTAGTCA
>JZKD02S1656007.1:417064-444413 GCA_000966675.3 Picea glauca
TCGACAATACAAAAACATATAATGAATATATAGCTAATTACCACAGGACAATATTCATTCGATCCCCCATCAATGTGCCCATATTTCTTACAATGTTTTTTTAGCCGTTGCTATTAAAATTCTTACAGGGCGTGTAGTGCAACATTTTTTGCGAGGGGAGTAACATATACCATCACCCTTTTCACCCTCTTTACTTTTTTTCCCACTTCTAATATCTTGCAGCATTATTTTGCACAAAAATACCCTTTCTGAACCATCGTTGTTATAGCAAGATTGTCACAAAATCTATAATTTACAAAATATTTATATATATTTTTTTCGTCGCAAGAGCATAGAACGTTGACCAAGTCAATGTTGACTTTGTGAAATAGTTGGGTGACTATTTGAACAATTTAATGGTCATCCTTGGATCGTCGCTCTTGCGATGATAACCAAAGGTCATCACAAGAGAGACAAGAGTCCACTATCTTCACGTTTGTCGCTCTTGAGATGTAAAACTAGTTTCGTCTCAAGAGCGGCGAACGCAGGTGGATTTATAAAAAAATTGAAAATTCAGCACTTTATCTTCAATTTTGCGACAAAAGGGTACTTTCTTCGCAAGTAGTCGTCACAAATTTTTCAATATGTAGTAGTGAATAATCAATCGTGATTAATTACATATACTTAGGGTTTAAAGAGGGGGTGTTACAATTTGTCTTTCTAGAACTTTCCATGATTACTTTTTTTAGTAGACCACTTTTAATTAATTATTGATTGAAGTCTCATTAATTACTTGTGTTATTGAAATTCGTGCCTCCAAGTGGGGCCCACTTTTTCCTTTAATAAAATACATTTAATACATTTTTGATTCCAAAACTTGAAGTTGACTACCTTAGACAAGAGTGGACTATGTTTTAAATCCTTGAACATGATAATTGATTTATTATCCATGTAAAACACTCTATAAGTAATCTTCATCGTCTCAACTTTCCAATGAGTCTTTCTGAGCATGATTCAGAGTTATGGATCTTAAGTTATAAGCTCGAGAAGTTGAGGCTCCAAGCAGATCTCTCATGAAACCATGAAAAAAAAGCTGACTATTATTTCAATTTTTTGGGAGGGTTATGGCCAAGTTTTCCTCTTGAAACATTTTCCATCATATTCCTTGTTGTAACCTAGGTCTCCACCCCTGCCCTTTTCCCTCCTTTACCCTATACATACATCAATTCTAAGTTTTGTGGCTACTTGCTTAGATTATTCTCCATTATTTAATCACTCAGCTTTATGGCCCCTGCTCGTCTTTACTTATTTTGCACCATTTTTTCTCTTTCTTGAAGGGTGATTTCATGTTCTGGTTTGAGTTTGAAATACTTGTCATCATATTTTCCACTAATTGAGCATGCAGCAGGTCCACTAAGTATTTTGTGTGCACAGGAGACATCCAGGTCCAACAAGTCCTTTGTAATATCAGTAAGCTTCCGCAGAAAAAGGCAACAAATCAAAGAAGTCCATTTTGGGCTTAGAATTTAAGCCAAACAGATAGGTCAAATCTTCAATGGTGGAGATCCAACAGTTGATGAAGATCAATGGCTCTCGCACATTTAGAGACTCAAACTTACATGAGTTTTAACAATATTGACCCCATGACTTTGGAGTTCAGGCGTCTGAAATTTCCATTGGTTCAAATCTTCCGAAGTGTCGAAGCTTCTGAAGCTTCGAAGTGCCAGAGCTCCGAAGTAGAAGGTCCCTGAAGTACCAGATCCCTAAAGTGCCGGAGTGGGCCCTCACTGCCATGTCACTTTGGGAGTTAGTTCATCCGGGAGGTTTTACTTCAAGACAAGCACAGAGCCCGTAAATGATGAAGTGTCGGAGACACGTGGCGTCCATCAGTAATGACATGTGGCACTCATTTCAGGTCATTTGGTTGTGTCATTTGCTCATTTCTGGGTGACACGTGTCACTCTCCTTTTGAGACACGTCACTTCGGGACTGTACTACTTCGGGATATTTTCACACCGCACATCCAAAAACTCCCGAAGCCCGAAGTGCTGAAGCACACGACTCTCATCCGCCAAGACATGTGGCAACCATCTGGCACTGATGCATGGCATCCATCTAGCACCGACATGTGGTAGTCATAATTCAAGACACGCGACACCCATTTTTGTCACATTTGGGGCCGACATATGCATTATTTCAAGTGACACATGTCACCCTCCTTTCTTTGACACGTCAGCAATTGACGTCAGGCTGCCATGTCGGATTCGAGAGATCTTCCTTCGGGAGGTTTTCTAACGCAATAGTATAGGTCTCCTGAAGTTTCAAACTCCTGAAATCATTTATTGATTAAAGTATTAATATCAAGTTGATTAGCCTAATATAATCACAGATTAGTCACTTCGCGAGATTAACACTTCAAGAGATTTAGATGCAATGCAAATCAAAAACCTCTGAACATCGAAATTTCAAAGTGGTTCACCCACGTTTATTTCACATTTGAAAAAGATAAAAAGGGGCACCAAACCAGGAATGGGGAAACTACATGTCCAGACTCCAGAAAAGAACAACACGACTTGCTTCTGCCCTCAAAGAGATAAGTGGGGGAAAGACACAACCACACTTTTAGTTGTCTCCATTGGCCTCCAACAACGTGCGTACATACCATGATCGATACAGAACTCAATTCTGTCACTCTTGGTCATTTCTGTCAGATCTCAGTTCACTCTAACGCATGCATCAATATTATTTCATTGTAGTAGTAGTTTCATATGTTTAATTGCATGGTTCCTTTTAGTTTCAATCATAATCTGTGGTCTTTTGTGATAACAACCACTCGGTTTTGATTAATTCAAGCTCGTAGTATTATTTGATATACTCCATCGTGTGTTTAGTTTAGTTAATTAGTTGTTTTACAACTGCTAGTATAGAGTTAAGCCTCAGTCCCAGATGGACGATAGCCTCTGCAACTCTTATAAATATGCAGTTTTGGTATGTTTTAAAGGGGTTGAGTTTTTGGAGAAAAAGAGAAGTAGTAGAAGGGCTAGACTTCCTCAGATGACTGCAAAGTTCTCTACCTAGTGAATATATGTTGACGACAGTTGTGTTCTCTTACTCAAATTTTTATGTGTTTAATCTTGTCTTGAATGAAAACTTTGTGATGTGTGCAATGTACATTTCCTTATTCTTTCGGCCATTCTTTTAGTACATCTTCTTGTTGATTCTGCAACATGTTATACAACTATTGTTTAGTGAAAGATCTACTATTCAGAACCTTGTTGAATGATTTGCATTTAGATATTTGTCTAAGTCTTACAATATTATTTTAAGTCTTTATTCTCACATAGAAAGCGATTGATTGCATTGCTTGTTGTTGTTTCCTGTGTTTGTCTTTTCATATCCCCAACTGTTCATTAATATCCATACCATTAGCAAAGGAGAACCTACTCTTATACTGTGTGTCCTGTCCAACCAGATTACCATCTTTGAAAACCTATCCTTGAGATGACCAACAAAATCAATTTATCAAAGAATAATCATTCCAAAAATTGAGGTGGCCTAGCTTTTCCCTTTAGCAGTCAGGTGCAGAATTTAGGAGCAACATCTTCTGGCACCGTTGCCGGGAAACGAAGTAAAAAAATATCTTTCCCTGGGAGAATGATAACGATAAGATATGATATTTGATGGTGAACAAACACCAAACACATTCAGACTGTAGATCATTCACCTAAAGACTCCATGGTTAAAGAATCCAATGGCGACTCCACAGTATTAAGAAGTCATATTTTCAGATGGAAGCCATATTGGCTTGGAGGTTTGATCCTTTTAATTTCTGTTTTGTTCCTAGATTTCCAAATGTTGTTCCTAATATAGATAAGTGGGGTGATTTCTTGCCCAGATTTAGAGAACATAGAGATGAAAACCCTACTGAGCATTTGCTTGAGTTTCATGAACTCATGCATCAGTGGGTAATACATCATGAGGATGTATTAAATAAGATGTTCATGTACTCATTAGAGGGAGATGCTCATGAGTGGTATAGATCCTTGCCCTCTGCTAGCATCTCCTCCCTGGAACAATTCCATGCTACATTCAGTGAGCATTGTAAAAGGTTTTTTTCCAGCCGATTTACTTTTTGAGGACTGTTGTGAAGAATTTGGATCTCATATTCGACAGTAACTTATTATTTCTTCTAGTAGTGAAAATAAAAGGGATTTTTTTGTTGAGGAAGTGGAGGAAGATTCAGTTACATATGTGTCTTCTTTTGATTCTTTTATTCAAAAAGATGAAGTTGGGAATTACATTTATGATGAAATTGATGATAACAAGGCTTTGGATACATCTTGAATTATTCTAGGTGCCTCAGTTAGTCATTGTTCTGATACATCTGTTGTTCTATGTTCTCATAAAGATTTGATTAACTATGAGGAAAGTGATGTTGAAGGTCATGAGAAAGTTGTTCCCCTCCCTTCTGAAATTGTTGAGCAATAGGTAATCTATAAGTATGAAGATGACATTCTAGAGATAGAACAAGGAAAAACCAACAATGCAAAAGATATACCCATTCATTTCAAACAACAAGATGAGCAGTATCGGGAGTGTTTTTCTGCCCTTTATGGTTGTGAATCACGTGACTTTCATAAGATGTTTAAACGAGGACATGAGCAGACCAGTCTTGTTTATAATGTAGATCTCACAGAACAAAAAATTTGTCCTCTCAACCAGTTGGAGGTTTTTCATGAGTTTCAAGACCCGATAGTGAGATGGATGGATTCTTATTTTTCCAAAATCTCAAATGGGGTAAGTTTTAGCATGATCATCTTTTGTAGCCATGAGCACGAGATGCCTACTAATTTTTTGTTGCATATGATATATCCTCTTTGGATTATTCTAAACAGTGACATGCATGAAGTTATGGTTCTCAGTCAAATGGTTTATTGGTTTCACTGGTAATCTGATTACACATGATTACTTGGTTTTCAGCTGAATAGAGTAGGTAGTAGGAGAATAATCTCTCAGTTCGAGTAGTTAATTTTTCAGTTCACTGATTGTTTTCAGTATGTTGGTTTTTTTCAGTAGTTTGCATGTAGATCAACAATAAGACTCCATAGCCCAACAAAGGCACTGGGGTGTAGCTGCAGTTTTAAGTTTCAGATTGAATAAAGACTCCATACAAAGGAACTAGGGTGTAGTTATTGTTTTGAACTTAAAACATATACATGATCGACAAACAGAAACAGAGGTAAGTTACAACTAGTGGGAGCAAGGTTCTGAAAGTTAAGGCACCTGATCTACTATTCTTAGCACCTCACAGGGAAGTTCTATCCCTAGTTGGAGCCAATGTTGCAACCTAGGTCTGCACCCCTGATATTTTCCCTCCTTTACCCATACATCCATCAATTCTAATTTTTGTGGTTGCTTGCTTAGCTTCTTCTCCATTATTTAATCACTCAGCTTCATGCCCCCTGCTCGTCTTTACTTATTTTGCACCATTTTTTTTTTCGCTTTCTTGAAGGGTGATTTCATGTTATGGTTTGAGTTTGAAATACTTGTCATCATATTTTCTACTAATTGAGCATGCAATAGGTCCACCAAGTCTTTTGTGTGTGCAAGAGACATCCAGGTTCAACAATTCCTTTGTAAGCTTAGTAATCTTCCATAGAGAAAGGATACAAATCAAAGAAGTCCTTTTTGGGCTTAGAATTTAAGCCAAACAAACAAGTCAAATATTCAATGGTGGAGATCCAACAGTTGATGCAGATCAATGACTCTCATGGATTTGGAGCGTCAAACTCACGTGGGATTTAATAGGATTGATTTCATGACTTCGACGTTCGGGCGTCTGAACTTTACATTGGTTCAAATCTTCCGAAGTGTCGAAGCCTATGAAGCTTTGAAGTGTCAGAGCTCTGAAGCAGTAGGTCCCCGAAGTACTAGAGCCCCTAAGTGCCGGAGTGGGCCCTCACTGCCACATCACTTTGTGAGTCAGTTCATCAGGGAGGTTTTAATTCAAGACAAGCATGGAGCCCCGAAATGTCAAAGTGTCGGAGACACATGGCATCCATCAGTCATGACACATGGCACTCATTTCAAGTCATTTGGTTGCATCATCTGCTCATTCTAGGTGACACAGGTCACTCTCCTTCTCAGACACGTCACTTTAGGACCGTACTACTTAGGGAGATTTTCACGCCGCACATCCAAAAACTCCCAAAGCCTGAAGTGACCAAGCACACAACACTCATCCTCCTAGCACTGACGCGTGGCATCATCTAGCACTGACGCGTGGCATCATCTAGCGTGGAAACCATCTGGCACTGACGCGTGGCATCCATCTAGCACTGACGTATGGCAGTTGTCAGTCCAGACATGTGTCACCCACTTTTGGCACATTTTGGGCTGACATATGCATTATGGAAAGTGACACATGTCACCCTCCTTTTTGTGTCACTTCAGCAATTGACATCAGGCTTCCACATTGGATTCGGGAGATCTTCCTCGGAGAGGTTTTCAAATGCAACACTATAGGTCTCCCAGAGTTCCGAACTCCCAAAATCCTTTAATTGTTAAAGTATTAATCTTGGGTTGATTAGCCTAATATAAGAACAAATTAGTGACTTCACGAGATTATCACTTCAGGAGATTTAGATGCAGTGCAAATCACAAACCTATGAACGTAGAAATTCTGAAGTGGTTCATCCACGTTTATTGCACATTTGAAAAAGATTAAAAGGGGTGCCAAACCAGGAACATGGAAACTAAGAGTCTAGACTCCAGAAAATCACAACATGACTTGCTTCTACCCTCAAAGAGATAAGTGGGGGAAAGACACGACCACAATTTCATTTGTCTCCAGTGGCCTCCAACAACACACGTGCATAACATGATTGATACAGAACTCCGTTTTGTCACTCTTTGTCATTTCTGTCAGATCTCAGTTCGCTCCAACGCATGCATCAATACTATTTCATTGTAGTAGTAGTTTCATATGTTTAATTGCATGGTTCCTTTTAGTTTCAAGCATAATCAATGGTCTTCTGTGATAATAACCACTCAGTTTCGATTAATTCAAGCTCGTAGTATTCCTTGATATACTCTAGCATGTGTTTAATTCAGTTAATTAGTTGTTTTAAAACTGGTAGTATAGAGTTAAGCCTTAGTCCCAGATGGATGAGAGCCTCTGCAACTCTTATAAATCTACAATCTTTGTATGTTTTAAATGGGTTGAGTTTTTGGAGAAGAAGAGAAGTAGTAGAAGGGATGGAATTGCTCAGATGACTATAAATTTCTCTACCTAGTGAATATATGTTGATGAAAATTGTGTTCTCTTACTCAAATTTGTATGTGTTTAATCTTGTGTTGAATGCAAACTTTGTGATGTGTGCAATGTACATTTCCTTATTCTTTCAGCCATTGTTTTAGTACATCTTCTTGCTGATTCTGCAACCTGTTAAACAACTATTGTTTAGCGAAAGATCTACTATTCGACACCCTGTTGAATGATTTGCATTGAGATATTTGTCTAAGTATTA
Organism: Picea glauca; assembly: GCA_000966675.3. Classification (NCBI taxonomy): domain Eukaryota; kingdom Viridiplantae; phylum Streptophyta; class Pinopsida; order Pinales; family Pinaceae; genus Picea; species Picea glauca. Next base: position 424,573 of record JZKD02S1656007.1, read on the forward strand.
AGATATTATTTTAAGTCTTTATTCTCACATAGAAAGCGATTCATTGCATTGTTTGTTGTTGTTTCCTGTGTTTGTCTTTTCATATCCCCAAACGTTCCTTAATATCCATACCATTAGAAAAGGAGAACCTACTCGTATACTGTGTGGCCTATCCAACCAGATTACCATGTTTGAAAACCTATCCTTGAGCTGACCAACAAAATCAATTTATCAAATAATAATCATTCCAAAACTTGAGGTGGCATAGATTTTCCCTTTAGTAATCAGGTGTAGACTTTAGGACCAACATTCCTCATCAAATTAACTTTCTAATGAGGTAAAGTTTTCCCCAAATGGACGTGCATATCTTGCATTAGGGCTTCTAGAAATTTTCCACTCAGCAACCATTCAATTAACTCACAGGTTAATCTTAGCCCTTGATCTAATTTCTTCCGCTCCATTAAAATTTTGACTTTTTCCTTTAAATTGATATCCCACATGCATGGGATATTTTGAAAGTTTAGTGTTTATATTGAACTATTTAACTAAAAATTAGTGTGAAACATAAAGGCTATAAAGACTTAGGGATTCAACCCCTTAGATAATTCACAAAATAATTAAATTTTTGGTATCCCAATCATCATCCAGTTGTTGCCCAGTAAGTGCCCAATCAACAACAAGTCATCGCCTAGTCATTGATGAGTCAACGCCCTGTTATCCCCATTTTGTGGATAACTAAGAAGATTATGTCTCGAGGTCCTTAGGTTGCAGATATGAAGTGTCGAGAGATTACATGACCAACAATACCCTTTTTCACAGTTGGAGACCCTTCTCACCACCACAAAGGTCACATATTTTGAGATGGCATCCACCACACTAGCTAGCTTTCGCAAGGCAGTGGGCCTGGCTCCATGAGGTACAAGTTATTATTATGGTGAGAATTATGTCAATATTTAAGGAATTAAAGTATGTTGTATCTTAGATTGCTCTAGATTTCATAATATATGATTGGACATTATTCCTTTTTCCCTGCTTCACCTTGGTTGTTAACATCGTGCCCTAGTAAGTGGTATTCCTTTAGGATGGGTTTTCTACTAGGAACTTCCTTTAAGAGACAACATATCATCCCCTACCATACTTACCACTTTACATCACTATTTCCCCCCCATTTCCTTATCTTTTTGGATTTTAGGGTGTATTGACCCAAGAAGGGGTTGTCCCTTATTCTATGGGAAGAAGGGGTTGAAAGCCTAGAGGGATTGATGTTGGGTAAAATATAAATCCTATGTATGAACCTTCCAGATGCGTCTCCCAGGGATCACCCAAGAAAGAAATGAAACACTTATCTTTGAGAAAAGGGGGACCTACAAGAAATATGATTAAGAATGCTTAAAAGGTTAGTTAGAGGATAGGAGGTCTCATCACAAGCCGACCTATCATGTCCATGAATTTCTAGTGGTATGAAATTACCATCATCTGGTCACCCAGACAAGGTAATGACTCTCAGTTGCATGGCTGAGAGAAAGGGGGTCTCAATGCGAGCCAACCTTCTAATTTCCACTAGGTGTTTGTGGGTGACACTGCCATTATCTGGACACCACGACAGGGCAGTGGCCTTAAACCTTTCCTTAAATTTATGAAAGAATGAAATAATTGAAAAATAATGGGCTTGGAAAAAGTGCATTTCGGACGAAGGTACCACACACCATCTACAAAGGCACCCATGAATGAGACACTACGACCTATTGTATGTCATGAGCCCTATTCCCATTGAGTCTTGACCCTAACCACTTCACCCACTTTACATGTCTTAGAGAGGGATCTGTTGGAAGATATCCTTGACCTAGGGAAAGATCTACCCAATAGGACACGTCGTCAACCCTCCCATATTCAAGCTTGACAAGTTGCATAATGTCTTTGAGAACTTAATTGTTTGACATAATGATCTTTGATGAACATGCTTAGGTGGTTCTTTTATTGATTGGATTATCTTATCATGATTTTATAACTTGATATCCTTGGAGGGAGTTCTTATTTTTCTTTGTAGGGCCTAGTTGGTGGATATTTTTGGAAGAACAAGCATAGCTTCAGATTCCATGGGGATTGAATCCCAAAGGTCGATGCCAAGGGACCGCATGACAAATGAGAGAGATCAAACTTTGAAGGCATATAAGATGACTTGGATGAAATAACCTATCCCCCACATGCCAAATTGTTTTCCTAAGAGAGGAAAAATGTCACTTTTAGAGGCATGATGTCACCTAGGGGGGTTAGGGTTTGGTGGTGAGTTCACATGCATTGGCACAAGGACGTTTTGAAGGGGTTTGAGCCTTGATCATGAAGGAAGTTGTTTTGATTCTTGACATGTGGCTTTGTGAATCATTTCCACTCTCCCCCATCACTAATGACCTCCTGCTAGTTCCAAAACGTCCCCTAAAGTGGTGATGTCCATATGACTAGGGATTTTTCTTTGTCCAAAAGTGAAATTTAAATGAATTGTTTAATATTACTTTGTAAAAGGGGAAATATTAGGGTTTTTGACCCCTAGTTTTGTGGTTTACTCTTAGTTATGTGGACAAAATATCTTAGTGACATTTTTTTATAAATAAGAGATCATAAGATCTCATTTTCACATAACTCTCCCTCTTGTGAGAAGTACTTGGTCTGAAATTTTCGCTACACTTGGAGTATTTTGCCTCTTGTGCTATGGAATAATTATTTTTGGTTATGTTTTGATGATGATGATGATGATGGTGCGCTATCTCTAGAAGGTCATTCCCTTGCTTTTGTGGAGGTTTACTTTGGCATGTAAAATATTTTTCTTGTATGGTATGGTCTCTCTACTTTGTTATTATCATTTGTGATTCAAGTAAGGTTGTTTTGGCCAAGGCTAGATATGGAGTATAAGGATATACACCCCTATCCTAGTTTCCACCACTTTATCAAGATTATTTTCAAGGGTTTAGTTGAGGAAGTAAGAGGATTTACACCCCCAAAGATTTAATAAACCTAGATATTTCTTCTTGATCCCATAAACCCATAACTAAAGGCAGTAGTCTTGCATTGCATAAACAAATTATTGCATTGGGAAACACAATTTCTTGTCCCTTTTACTTATTGCAACTTGGATTGTGTTACTTGTTCCTTGGGAACCTCAAAGATGCTAGGGAGTCCCCATCAAAGGGGTACTTCTTTATTCTGTTATAAAATTTCATCTTCATCCATTAGGGCTACATAAACCCTAACTCATTTACTTGAATAACTCCCTAATCAACCATTGGAATCTACCCACAATTTGAACACTTACTCTTCTTGGTCTAGCACACTTTTTGGAAAATTTTGGAGGGTTTTCAGTGGCTAACTTTTTTTTCTGTAATACATTGAATATTACATTCATAAGGCTGATATAATTTTCTGCAGAAAAGTGTTTACAACAACCTTATCTTTTCATGCTATAATTTTGTTCTTTCATCTTGAGTTTAGCTAGTCTTTAGCTAGTCTTTCTCTTGTATATTATACTTGATCTCTAGCATTTATTTTGCAGATTGTGATGCCATTTTATTACTCATATACATTTTTACTAAAAACTTCTATTAGGGAAAACAAGCTTAACTTTCTTGTTCAAGTGATTATACTGCAATATATGCTTGTTTTTCTTGTGTCTTAGGCAGGTTTTTCACCATTTGCAGGTTACTCAACATACTTGGAAACCCTTGGACCTTCCCAAAAATTCATTCCAATACCTTCATACCATTTATATTTTACCTCTAGGGACTTATATCCATATTCATCCATATTCATCCATCTTCATATCATTCCCCCTAGGATAACCGAGATTACCCCCTTGAGGTGACTACCTCACCTCTAAAGTGACGGGGACACCTGCATAAGGTGACAATGAGTAGGTGACCTCTTAGTTGTCTCCATTTATTGGTTGGTTTTGGCTTTGAAAAACCTAAAACTTGTGCAATAACACGCCCAACATCCCATGTGTGACAATTTGATAAGATGCCACATGTCATAGTATAATTGGTTTCCATGTGTCATAATATGGTTGGATGGATAGGGTTCCATGTGTCATGATATAATTGGGTAGATAAGGTGCCGCATGTCATGAAATGAGTGTTTGGAACATGGATTAATTTGATTAGTTAATGAATAATGGAATAAAATTAAGGTAAATTGGTTAAGTGGGAGATGGAATGAAAGTGTGGAAGGAGGGAGGGAGGGAGGGAGGTGAGGAAGGAGAAATAAAGGAGGGAATATGAATGAGGAGTGAGGGAGGAGTGTATTGAGGGAGAAGTTCTGCATGAGGGAGTGAGGAAGTTCATGAGGGATAATATAGAGGATGAGTGGAGAGGGATAAGTGATGCAGATTGGGGTGAGAGGATAAGGGTAAGGGGAGATGTAGGGGTAGCCCCACGTAAGTGTGGGTCCAAAAGAGAGGAGTGATAGAAAAAAAAAATACCAAGTATGGGAGAAGGAATAAGGGAAGAGAGGAGAGGAGATGGGAGGGAGTAAGGGGATGTGAGGCGTAAGGAGAATGCAGATGTATAATCGCAAGAGAAAATTATACTAAGTGTGGGAAGTGGGAAAATGGGGATGGAGAACCAAGAAAATGTTGAGTATGGAGAACCAAGAAAGTGAGAATCATTACTTAACATGGTTCCGATAATGGTCATATTTTAGAAAATCTCATTTCCAATAAAATTAGTTGTGTTGCACATGGAAAAGCACTCTTTAGGCGATTGAACAAAAACATGGATATCTTGAGCATATGAACTCAGATTTTGAATATAAAAAATGTGTGACGAAGATAAGACCAAGGGATACAAAATGGAATAATAATATACCAAAATTTCCTTCTTTTGATATTGAATTGTTTTTTCATTCCAAGAGCAAGAAATCTAGTTGATCATTTTTTTTTTTATCAACAACCCATTAATCCTCCCACATGTCGCATGAGAGTGTGCTACATTGTTACTGAAACACAATGCCTCATGAGGTAGGATGAAGTAGTTACAGTAAAGGATTGTATAGTATAACAAACCATGTTCTTGATTTTTTAGAATGCCATCACCAGATTCAAATGTCAAAGGGTGTCAGTGAATGACCAAGGGTCACATTTTGTGAATGAAACTATTCAACAACTCATTCGGGATTTCATGATCCATCACCATAAGAGTACCCCTTATCACCCTCAAGCCAATGGTACAATGGAAGTTTTTAATAAAATTTTAGAACATGCTCTAACAAAATTTTGCAATGTGTTGCATGATTACTAGAATCAACACATCCCCACAATCCTATGGGCTTATCGAACAACATGAATTTTTTTGACAAAGCACACACCATTCAGACTTGTCTATGGTAGAGAAATAGTCATGCCGCTAGAATTTGTTTTTCCTAGCCTTAGGGTCACCCTAGACACCTAGATGACCACTGATCAGTCTCTTCAACATAGGTTAGATGAGCTAATACAACTAGAAGAAGACCGAATGATGGTCAATTTCTGTCAAGCAGTTGAGAAATAACGAGAAAAGACACGGCATGACCATAACATACACCATAAAATTATCCATCTTGGTTGATTGGTATTATTATATGACAACAAATATTTACAACATCAAGGAAAGCTCCACATGCATTGGTCGGGTCATTTCCGACTAGTCTACATCAATGAAGCAGGTGTCACTAAGCTATTGGAAGATTGGTTGTTGTCATTGATCTCAACCCTAGTCATTGGTTATGGAACTCATAGTTGATTGAGATATATGGACATGAAGGAAAATACACATGCAAATAGAAAACCCATGGATTGATAGTATACATCATACCATTTAGTGGTAGGTGGCATGCCACGTGGATCCTCATGGTTGAGGATATATTCCTTCTTGAAGATGAAATTGTGAATTTATAGGTCGGCCCTGATGCTAAGAAAATGAAATAAAATGAAAAATTAAATAATCAAAAGAATTTACAAGTTGGCCCTAATGTTAAAATAAATGTACTTGATGATTGAAAATACACTTTGAAGAAAATATCAATTGATGCATCCTAACACACAAGCTGGTAGCGAAGTTGTATGGAGGAATATGAGCTCAGAGTTTCTAGAGAGATAAAGGTCGAAGGTGCAAGTGCATGAAGTTTCTGGAAAACCCTAATCTGAAGGTTACTTGTTGGTTTCACAGAGAGGGTCCCACGAGGCACTCGCGAGTGGCCCTATCCTTGTCACATGAGGCCCCGCCAGTTGTCCTACTTATACCAAATGAGGACCTCTGTATTGGATTCTTTGGTACATGACTTGAAGACTATTTCTAGTGAACTTAGTATAGTTCTATGTAATGGTTGTATTTTTTTTATGGTGCTATGTGAGAGTTAATGAAAATTTTCATTATCTCTTATATATTCTTGGGTGGAAGGAAGGTGAAAGGATTGGAGGTTTGACCCTCCTTGGAACTTGGAAGTTGTAGCTTCCTTTGAATGCAATAGATTGGAGGTTTGTCCCTCCTTGGAACTTGGAAGTTGTATATTCCCTTGACAAACTTGGAAGTCATTACTTCCTTTGGATATAACTTATGATTACTTCACATATATTTATTGTTCATGGTATATCTCTTCTACTTCTCTTTATCGTTCATTGAATATATACTAACTATATAATATGGTTGAAGTAAAAGTTGTGACAAGTGTTAAAAGGTACTTGATATTGATTCACCCCCCTCTCAGTATCAATAATTAGTATCAGATAAGGTTACCTTCAACATAGTTTAACCACTGGAAGGAAGATCGTGAACAATGATTGAAGGGAAAGTCCACATTCCAAATGGAATTCCACCATTTTATGGAAATGATTATGCATACTGGAGCAACTAAACAAAAACTAACTTGACATATTTAGGAGTGGATATTTGGCTCTTAGTTGTCAATGGCTATAAATTTCCAAAAACCACTCCCACTGATCCAGATGAGAATAAATTAATGAGATGCAATGAAAAGGCCAAACAAGTTATTCTAGGAGGATTGACACCAGCTATTGCTAGCAAAGTGATGAACTGCAACACAACTAAAGAGGTATGGGAAAAACTTAAAAGTATCTATGAAGGTGATCTTAAATTCGAGCAGGTCAAACTTCAATGACACCGAGCATAGTTTGAAAATTTGAAGATGGATGAAAAGGAAGACATTGCAGCCTATTTACTTAGAGTAGATGAAGTTGTCAATGCCATCAGAGGATTAGGAGAATATCTAAATGAATATTTGGTTGTACAAAAGGTGTTGATATCACTTCCTTTGAGATATGATGCTAAGGTATCTTCCATTGAATAAACTAGAGACTTGACCAAGATGACAATGGATGAATTACATGGGTCTCTCATAGCATATGAAATGAGAAGAGGTACAAAAATTGACTAGCCAGACAATAAAAAATATTTTAAATCCATAAATAATACAAATGACACGAAACACAAGGTAGATGAAAGATCAGATTATGATTCAGATGAAGAAGAAGTAGTTTTTTTTAATAAGGCTCGAGAAGGGAACCGAAATATACAAAGGTAAGTTATCTCTCAAATGCTTCAATTCTGGTAGAGTAGGACATCTTTCTAAAAGATTCCATTATGACAAAAGAAGCTTCAACAAGAAAAACAGTTTCTACTTCAAGGATGATTGCAGCTCTTTAGATGAAAGTGATGGAGAAAAAATGGATGTAAGAGAAGTCCTCTTCATAACCTAAGAAACCCAGGATGATGATCACAATATTTATAAAGTATAAGAAATCAATTATGAAGAAGAGTTTTATGAAGAAACTAACTTTGACTCTTTCTGGGGATACAAAGACAACACATAAAGAGAACATGAAGATGAGAATCTTGAAAAATTGAAGCATGCTAAAATTGAAAATACCAAGCTCAGAAACACAAATAGAAAACCAAGAAGTGAATTGAGTAGTTGTGAGGAAAATAATCATGACCTTAAAAATACAATTGACAGCTTGAATAAACAATTGGAATATTATGAGAAATTGAAAGTAGAATTAGATATCACAAGAAAAGAACTAATATTGACAAAGGAAAGGTTGGAAATTTTGAAAGAAGTACTAAAAAGCTAGATGAAATCCTTAATAGTCAAATATCACCTACCGATAAGACAAGAATAGGATACAATGATAGTTTGAAGACAATACAACAAGAAAAGGAAGAAACTAACACTCCAGAGGAAGTTCAAGAACAACAGGAACAAGATAGAAGACCAAAATTTAGAAGAAGTGAGACACCAAGAAGGCCCTCTCCCGCCAAGTATGAGAGAAATCAAAGATCATGATTCAGAAAGAATAAAACACCAAGAATAACATCTTCCATCAGGTATGAAAATATTTTTCTTGGTCATTTTTGTATTTTCGGAAATTTTGGACACAAGGCAATTAATTGCAGAATCAATGAAAGGAACAACTATGCAAGAAACATGAATGGTGTAAATAGTAGATATGGAAATGTTCATGTATTTTTCAACAAAATTTATAATTCATTTGACCAAATGATGGGTCAAAATATTGTGTGCTACAATTGTGATAATATTTTTCACAAAGAACGAGATTGCATATATATGAAAGAAGATGCTCCTATGCCAAATGTCCCTATACCAACCATAGTATGGAGAAGGAAAGAGATTCCTAGCAATGATGATTGCTGAATAAGTTGATTGTTGAAGAATGTAAAGTAGACGATGAACGATACATAGATAGTAGGTTCTATTCACACATGACTAGGGATAAAAAACAAATCGTCATCTTGAAGAGAAAGGGTGGCAATGTTTCATTTGGAGATAACTCATCACAAAAATACTTGGAAAAGGTGTAGTAAAGATTGGAAGTGAAAATGTAAATGCAAAAAATGTTCTATTGGTTGAAGATATGAAGCATAATCTCCTCAGTGTCAATAAAATGCGTGATCAAGGATACAATCTCATGTTTGACTCCTCAAAATGAAAAATTAGAGAAGAAGATTCGGGAAGATTGGTTGCAACTGCAACAAGTATACCGAGTAACATATACATCCTAGACAAAGATAAGAGAAATAAAATTTAAGACACACAAAATAAATCCAAGGAAGGAAAATACAAAAAGACAGAAGTCACACGAAAAGGCTCCAAGGAAGAAAAAGTCTAGAAGACTGAAAATAAAAACGAAGTATTATTGAGTGCCATATGTTCAGGGAAAGCACCCCCACATAAAAAAGTTTCTTTGTGCCATTAAACTTAGGGGAATCAGTCCCACCCTTTTCCATTGATGGCAAAAGGGGAGAGAAACTAGGAGCATGATGACAAGGGGAGTGTGAGTGTTTCCATCAATGACAAAGGGGGAGAAAGTTGGAATATTTGTTATGGTGATTGATGTCAACCTTAGTCATTGGTTGCAGAAACCTCATTTGATAGAGTTATATGGACATGAAGGATAATACACATGAAGATACAACACCCATGGATGGATAGTATATGTCATACCATTTTATATGGTAGGTGGCATGTCACGTGGATCCTCATGATCGAGGAGATATGCCTTCTTGAAGATGAACATGTGAATTTACAAGTCAACCTTGATGTTAAGAAAAGGAAATAATGTGAAAAAGGAAATACTGAGAAGAAGTTATAGGTCAGCCCTAATGTTTAAAAAAATATCTTGATGAGTATAAATGCACTTTGAATAACATCTCATTTGATGCATCCCAGCACACAAGTTGGAAGTAGAGTTCTACGGAGGAATTTGAGTTCAGAGCTACTAGAGAGAGGAAGGTCGAAGGTGAAGGTGCGAGAAGTTTATGGAAAACCCTAATTTGAAGGGTACTTTCTAGTTTCATATATAGTGTCCCAAGACGCACTCACGGGTACCCCTAGCCTTGTAACATGAGGCCCTTCCAGTTTTCCTACTTTTGTCATGCGAGGACCTCTGTATTGAATTCTTTGGTACATGAGTTGAAGACTATTTTTGATGATCTCAGTATAGGTTCTATGTAATGGTTGTATTTTATTTGATGGTGATATGTGAGAAGTTAGTGTAGATTTTTATTATGTCTTATACATTATCGGTTGGAAGGAAGGGGCGAGGATTGGAGGTTTGACCCTCCTTGGAACTTGGAAGTTGTAGCTTCCTTTGAATGTAATATATTGGAGGTTTTTACCTCCTTGGAACTTGGAAGTTGTATCTTCCCTTGACAAACTTGGAAGTCATTGCTTCCTTTGGATATAAATTATGATTACTTCACATATATTTATTGTGCATGGTGTATTTCTTCTATTGTTCTTTATTGTTCATTTAATATATATTGAGTATATAATATGGTTGAAGTAAAAGTTGTGACAAGTGTTAAAAGGTACTTGATATTGATTCACCCCCCTCTCAGTATCAACACAAGATATCAACCCTACAAGGTAAACCACAAAAGGAAATCATTAATGGTAACAGGTTGAAGGTTTACTATGGCCCACATGGGTCCGCCATCGTTTAAAACTTTTGACCTAAGTTTTGAATAGAGGTAGAATAAATTTAGAGTATCTTGTACTGTAGGTATCATATATCATAGTCAACATAGTTTACCTTTTAAACACCACAACTTTTCACATCAGTCAAGCAGGTTGACTGGATAGATTGATAGTTTGAGAAGGTTTCCATATTTCCAAATAAAGCTAACGCTCTGGCATAGATATAGCGTTCATATCTGGTCTAATAATACATGTGGGTTTTTAAGAGTTTACTGGTGATTCAATCCATTGAATATTATTTCTAGAACGACATGAAGGCAGAAATATAACTGAGATATAACAATGAAATACACAAAATATAGAAGAGAACACAAAAATACAGTGAAACACAACTTATATTACTAAATAAGATAGAAAAACATTGTAGAACACAAATTGGAAAAATGGGGTAGCTTATCTCTAAGAAGAAAGAGATGTTGGTTACGCTTCATTCACAAGAAGCTTTACATCACACTCCATTGCATGCTTAAAGGGCCTCCTTCACCTCAATTATATATGAGAGAGTGAGAGGAGAACAATTCTCATGATGCATGTGGGATAAATTGGACCAAGTTTATAAAATACCATAGGCATGTAAAACACTAGGACTTATCGGGCGATCACCCATCCCAGTACTACTCTAGCCTGAGAGCGCTTAACTGTGGATTTCTAATGGGATCCAGTGAATTAACTCTATGTTGTAGGAATGTACATAAGACCACTAGGAAATCATTAAATGATCTCTGTAATTAATAAATGAAGATGACATTACATTCCATTCCCCATCAAAAGGGTGAATATCATGGTTTATCAAAACCATAGGCTCAAAATGGTGATTCACTGGAAGAGGTGGATGGCCACTGAGATCCATCTGGATCATTCCTCCCCCCTTAGGAAGAAATGGTCCCCATTCCATCAATTTCCCTTGGGAGACAGGGAGACTTATTCTAAATCTAAAGCTTGGTGCGTTGCTTGCATTGCTGAAGAAGTTGTCCTGCTTAGCTTGTTGAAGGATGTCATGAAATTGTTGTTGGCAGGGTTGAATCCATTCAACCAATCTAGTTTCATGATCTACCTGAGTGTGGGAGAACTCTGTCGGTGAATATGTAGCATGAAGAGAATGAAGGTTTCTGTTATAACCTTTCTTGACTGGGGCAGTGTGGAGGCACCACCGTAGGTACAACAAGAACATCTTGGTACTCATCTACAATCTTATGGATCTACTTTTGCTGGATAGAAAGGTCTTGGGCTGAGACTGCAATGGTTGCAGTGTACTTCTGTTCACCTTCTGATCAGATTGTGAAGAGGCTAAACTTTGCAGTATGAGAGATTACTTTGTGGCATTATTTTGGTGGGACAATAGTCAGAACTACCTCTGGTATACGGTATAGCTGACCCCACAGAGTAACAATGACACTAAGGGGTCGAGACTCATAAATAACATGATTCCTCCACATATATGGTTGGAATAATATAAAATCACCGACTTCCAGTGGGGCAACATCACACAATACCTCATCCTTGAAGGGCTTGATGTCGTAGGACATGCGGCACTGTTATCTGACACGAAGATATTGACCTTGGTGAATCCACCCAATATTGTATGGCTGCGGGTGCGGTGTTGTTGTCAAATCCAACTGCTTGACAACCTCTTCTGAAATGATGTTCTTTTAGCTTCCGCTATAAACAATAAAATGCAATGGGGTCCCCTTCACGCACATCTATGAATGGTAGAGTCGCTCCCCCTCCTCAGGATCCTCTTCTGGTTGGATATTTGTAGTTGCAAAAGTAGCAGTGGGTTCTGCATCAATGATCTGTATCCTTTTATTATTTTCTGAATCAGGGTCCAAGTCGGGGTTCGACTCTTTTTCTTTGAGCTCAGACACCAATGAATGTATTGAGAGACATTCATCAGTGTTGTGCCAAGGGTTGTTGTGGAAATCACACCACTTTCTATTGTCTTTCTCAGACTTCCCATTACCCTTCATTGCCTGCATCTGGGACTGGCTCTCTTGAGGTTGGCATTCCTTGCTCTATTCATTCTTTTCCCACTTACTCTACTGCTTGAATGTATTCTCAATTTTGACTGCATGTCAATAAGAAAATACTAGTGAGGAAATGTCTAAGAAATCCATCTATGTTTGGATGTACCTGTGTAGACCACTGTGGTACATCAAAACCATGTGTCGCTCAAAGGATTTGATACCCAGATTTGAGTGCAAGGTATGAAATATGTTGGTGTACTCCAACACCGTCTGGTCTCTTTTCTGACGCAGAGTTGTCCATCTCATGTATTGGTCATCATAGTTTCTGATAGGGTAGAACTCCTCCTTTAGGGAATCTACAAAGGCCTCCCAAGTGGGTTCTCTCCCAAATAGTGTAGATTCATCCATGGTGTACCTCTCCCAGTAACCTTCCCACTAAGATCTGACATGGGGAAGGGATTTAAGGAGCGCGAAGGTGATCTTTTCACTGTTAGAATTTTTTTGGATATAGTAATAACCTTCTAGCATATTCAACCATTTTTCTAGAGAATCTGCATCTATCTGGAATTCAAATAAGGGGATATCAAAATTGAATTTTACCTCAAATGGTGTCTCACTTGTGAAATGGTTTCTTGTTGAATATGCCTCGATTGTCGACATTAGTAGTCTTCGAAGGATCTAAGCGAAGTTGTCCATCATCTCATTCCTTTGTCACACGAGGTATTCCTCAAGAAATGTCTTGAAAGGATCTCTTTCTCTGTCATCTCTCTTTTCTTCCGCCATGGGAGGTTTCTTGTGCTAGTGAGAGTGGTTGTCCTCGAGAGAAACTAGCCCAAGACCCAAATCTCTATACCTTGACCTCATCAGGGACCTGCTCTGAGAAATTACAAGGAGCAGACTTCTCTGATACCACTGATCCAGATTATTTTGAGAACAACATGAAGGAAGAAATATAACCGAGATATAACAATGAAATACACACAAACATAGAAGAGAACACAAAAATACATTGAAACCCAACTTCTATTACCGAATAAGATAGAAAAACACGATAGAACACAAACTGGAAAAATGGGGTAGCTTATCTCTAAAAATAAAGAGATGTTGGCTATGCTTCATTCACAAGAAGCTTTACATCACACTCCATTGCATGCTTAAAGGGTCTCCTTCACCTCAATTATATATGAGAGAGTGAGAGGAGAACAATTCCCATGATGCATGCGGGATAAATTGGACCAAGTTATAAAATACCAGAGGTATGTAAAACACTAGGAATTCCTGGGCGGTCACCCATCCCAGTATTACTCTAGCCTGAGCGCACTTAACTGCGGAGTTCTAATGGGATCCGGTGCATTAATGCTATGTTGTAGGAATGTACATAATACCACTAGGAAATCATTAAATGATTTCTGTAATTAACAAATGAAGATGGAATTACATTCCATTCCCCATCAAAAGGGTGAATATCATGGTTTATCAAAACCATAGGCTCAAAATGGTGATTCCGTGGAAGAGGTGGATGGCCATTGATATCCATCTAGATCAGTAATCCAATTTGGGTATTTCACAGATGCCACTAGTACATAGTTATACCACCCCATTCCCCAACAAGCATATTCAATATGGTGGATCTTCCATTTCGATCTCCTCATGAGTCAAAATTTGTTTCCACTTTCTCCTTGTTCTCCAAGAAAACCCCCATCAAATCTATCTTCCTCCCCTTCATCATATTCCCCACCCTCTCTCCTCATATATACAAACCCTCTGATGATCCTGTCGGAGTAATTATCCACGCTCCATTCTATCACACCTCCATCCACAACTTCCTTCATCATTTCGTTGGTATTTTCTCCACCTCCCTTTCCTTTCTTCATATTTCCTCAATCCCTTATCATGGCATGGACTAGTGGACTGTCCATAGTATGTTATTTCCAATTCAACTGAGCATGTCCAATGCCTTCCCTTCAGTTTTCACATAGAATGTTAATATGTCACCAACTGCTCGACTGTGGTCTCTCCTCTTTCTTTCCTAGAAAGTATCATCTCAATACGCCACGTTTCCATGAACTGTGTTTCCTACTAACAGTTGTTCACCAGATTTCTCAACACATAGCTATGTGAACGACCACCATGCATCATACCCTTTTTTGAGAGGAAGGGACCCTCCTCAATGGCTTTCCAGTTTCCCTCCTCCCATCCATCAACACATATTCGACATCCATAGTAGAGAGCCTGGGGATAATAGCTATATAAATTCTCATGATTTCTTACCCTCCTCCCACATCTTGTCATAGATCCTTAATTCCTATACAGTAGAAAGGATGTTACTACTAGCTTAGTTTTCCCCCTCCAAGATAAAAAAGGCAATCATAGAATATTACTCTCTCTTGATAGAGCCTCACTTCTCTTCAGTGCTCAGTGTTTACTTGGGGGATTTAAAAAGATCTCTTATTCCCCTCCAAAAACACCAGTGAAGGTTATGGGGGAGCATCTGGTTGCATGGATTGCAACTCCACTTTCACAATGCGGCCTCCTTGATTCATTCATGGAACTAAGTCAAGTTGCAACTACATCCTGCATTGATGATTTCCTCTTAATTGGGCCCAACCGTAAGCAGAACTTGCTTTGAAAAATGATAAATTTCTCTTACTCAAATTGTTCTTCGTCAGAACTTGTAGTAGTTGGCTCAAGGAAGAGACAAATAATAGTGGTGGGGGACTTTTGGAACCCAAAGTTTTTGGTTCAATTTTTCACGCATTCACAAATGAATTTGTGCATGCTCATTCCATATGAGCACACACCTAAGGAAAATGCACGAGGAATGAAAAAGAGTGCATCGGACCAATTTTTGACAACATGCAACATGCCTAAAAAATTATTTGATGCATGTTGGTCCCAATTTTGATGCACACCCGAAATCAAGAAGATGCATGCTGGAACCAAGAAAAGAATCATTGGGAAATACTCTCAAATGATTACTTCCAGTAGCACAAGGGATATTGGATATGAAAAAAGATGAGTTGGCATGGAAGTTAAGATCACCCCAATTTATGAAGGTTACATGGACTGCAGGTAGATTCCAAAAGCGTGTGAGGCATTTTTTTTAGTCGAGCAAGTAGAGAAGAGAAGAAAGAGACAATGATCCCAAGCAGAGAAAGCTATAAAAGGAAGTAGTGATATCAGAAATGTGGCTAGATAAATATTGAGGACAATAAATTCATTGAGTTCTTAGTATTGAGCTCTCTTTGAGCCTATTATAATATTGTAATGCTTTTGAATACACTTTTGTGTATGTTATATGTTTGAGTTTTTAGATAAGGTGCATTGAATGATGTGCTGTAATTGTGAGGATTTATATAGAGAAGATATGAAGTTCTATGGCTGTCATATATATAATTTTTGTGCAATGTATACCTTTGTTGTTATGGAATGGCTCTAGTTGCAATGTCCCCACTATTTTTTTTTTCTTAGTTTTACAAGGTATACATTTCGTCAAACAGTTTGCACATAGGTGTTTTTATCAAGTAGTTTATATGACTTTCTACTTTCTATTGTGATTTATAATGGAACAAAATTTTGAAAATTCAAAGATATTTATTGTAGCAAATATTAGGGACAACCAGAGTACATTAAAAACCTCAACAATAGTAAAGGTAGAAAATAAGAGAAACTTGTGATATGTTTCCTGTAGGTTGTCTTTGCAAATTTGAAGGTGAATATGCCTGTATATGTCAACAACCTATTTCAGCCTTTCCTAAAGAATGTTTTTTCTTAGCAACACCAATAACAACCCCAAATGAGGGCGACCTCCACCACATGGTAATCAAACCCTAACTCATTAAAATCGACCTCTGCTATAGGATGTCTTGACCAACAACCATACTCTTAGTTGTAGCACGTCATATTCGACCATAATCACAAGATAACTTGGGCCTCTTTGGAAATAAATGTAGCCCCTATTGGAGTAGGACATTTTGTGACCAGTTTTGGGAATCACACAGGGGAAAACTACATGAAAAGATGATTAAGGAACAACACGTGTAGAAGGAAGAAAAAAAATTACCGTAATTTCAGGGGTTAGCACATGTGAAAGGAGAAAGACAGTTACAAGTTAGTTAGGCCTTTTGGTCTTGTTAACCTTGATTTCTAGGGATAACTAGGAGATCATGTCTCGAGGCCCACAGGTCCTAGACATGGATTACCGAGAGTAGGATTGACTTGAGCATATCCCTGGAGGGCCCATCCTTCTCTTCTTTCATCAGACTTTTCTTGTCAGCAACAACAACATCCATCACCATCGACCTGGTCTTGTATCGGAAAAGACTCTTGCGCCATGAGGTAATTGGTCCAGGTATCATGGTATGTGTCATTTTTGATCATTATAACCTTTAGATATATGCATATTACTCCTTTTATTTCTGACAACTTCTTGG
Organism: Picea glauca; assembly: GCA_000966675.3. Taxonomy (NCBI): domain Eukaryota; kingdom Viridiplantae; phylum Streptophyta; class Pinopsida; order Pinales; family Pinaceae; genus Picea; species Picea glauca. Next base: position 441,488 of record JZKD02S1656007.1, read on the forward strand.
ATCTTACATTAACCCACTTGACCATGGTTGGGGGGATTGACAGGGTGTCCTAGCAAGCCTGTACCAATAGGTTTTGGTTTTCCACCGGGGGGGATTTCTGAAGAGCCATCGTTCGCTCCCATCATGTCATCACTTTTACATCTTATATCCCACTCATCTGTCCCATTCCTCTAGTCCGAGAATTAGTATGATCTATTTGTGGGGTGCACCTTATCTCATGGGAAGAAGGGGATAAAGGCCCAGAAGGTAAAAGCAGCTGGTAAAAGATAAAATCCATAAAAATGAAACCTAGAGATGCCTCACCTAGGGATCCCCGAGAAGTCAATAAAAATCCTCTCAGCAAGAAACAAGAGAGACCCTAAGAATAATAACAAAACAAGACCTAGCCAAGAGGATAGGGGATCTCATCACGAGCCAACCTATTATGTTCATGGGTGCCTAACAACATGACATTTCCACTGTCTGGTTACCACGCCAGAGCAGTGACCTTTGGTTGCATGGCCAAGGGAAAGGGGGTCTGATCACGAGCCAGCCTTATCATCTCTGTGAAAGTGCTTTTGGGTAACACTATCAGCTCTGGTCACCACGTCAAGGCAGTGTCCTCTAGTTAGTCCTTGAAATAAAAAAGAAAAGAAAGAATAAAGGCAATAAAGGGCTTGGAAAGAATTGCATCAATGATGGGTACAACTCGCCTTCTACAAAGGCACCCACAGATAATGTCATGCACTTTCACTCTACCCATATGTCTGGACATCCCTTGATCACATCACCTCATTTTACATGGCTTGGATGATACCCCTTGGAGACTTTCCTTTCTTTATGGATACTAGCCCAATAGGGTATTTTGTCTTTTTCTTCGGCCTTGTATTGTAGGTATTTGTAATATCTTTGAGCTATTGAATGATATATCAGGGTTTTTATGCATATGTTTGATAAACTTAATGATGAAACATGATTAACATTACTATGATCCCTGTGACTAATGAGCCCATGGAGGGTGAAGTTTTTGATGTGCAAGACCATGCCCGACGGATAGGTACCAGTTGGACTGGTACACATGGGGAGATGATTAGTTCGGACCCCCATGAGGCTGAAGATCCCATCAGATGGTTGCTGGGACCCCATCAGGGGTAGAGACACAACACTGCTTGATTGATCTTTTGCACCTGAGAAGAAGAAGGACGTTCCATCCGGGACACTTTGGCTGAGCCTAGCCCAGGGGGGTTGACCCAATTCAGGTGGAATGTCTCCCTTTGATGGCCCAGGACGTCACCTAGGAGCCATTAATGTCATCTTCAAAGTGTGGCAGTCTAACAGGGCAGCTGGCATGTGTGGCAGGGTTTGGAGGCTCAAAGAGGTCCAACATTTTGTCATTTGTGCTGGATTTTTCCCTAAAAAGGGCTAACGTCTCCCTCAGTAGGGCTTGACATCTTACTTATGCTCATTTAGGGTTTTGATTTAACAATTTAATGTAAAAACAATATGATTTTGGTTTGTAGCCTTGTTGGCTATTTTTAATGACCTAATTTTAATTAGAGGTCATGATACACTATATATTGAGGAGTTTTTCCCTCATTTTGACAAGAACACAACTCACTCTCTTGTGAGGTCTGATTTTTGCGCCCTAGTTTGGGTATTTGGTCTTTTAAAGTGAGGCACACTTGTTGATGGAAGGATTTTCTTGGCATATTTGGCATTTCTCTTTAAGGAAGGTTTACAACTAGGGTTTGCATTGCTATTTCTTCATGATATGTAAGTATATTTTCTGCAAAACTTCTTAATTGAATGGTTGTAGGTTTGTCTTCTTGCATTTACTTATAAAATTTGCTGATTTAAAACCCTAGGTGACAAGTACACAAGTAGGTCCTTGTTTCATGTCCCCTAAAAGAGAAATATTCAACCATTGAAGAAGGAAGGAAGAGCCTAGCCTTTGCTACACTCTTTTTAAATTTTCCCTTGTGCTAGCTGTGATTTTTAAAGGTTAAGAAGGAGGGGATGTCCCAGGCCTAGGTTATCTACACCTAGGGACGTCCATCTTCTAGGGTTTGGTGATAGAGCCTTGCCATTGCAACACTCTCCCTCACCTCATCCTCTTGTTTTAACTTATCTTGTATGTTAGCCGTTTTGCCAAGTTTGACCTAAGGAGGGAGGAAAGAGAACGAGGCCTTGCTTAAGCAACACCAGAGTGAGCCTTTTTCCCCTAGGGTTTTGATTCTAGGGCCCTGCCATTGCAGCACTTTAGAACCTTTCCCTCTTGTCCTTAGCCTTTTATCCCTTCAAAATTGCGTCCTCTTCTTGATTGACTCCATATGCGATTAGGCACTAATCTGAGATCCACAACGTTGAAGTGATAGTGCTCAAACAAACTCTCAAAACTTTTAAATTTGAAACCCTAACTAGGCTGACGTCATACTTGGTTATTCCATCTTGATGCAACACCTTTTGATGATAAGCAATTAGATGATGGTTAAAGGCATTTATTGAGTAAAAGATTGATTAAATACATTGTTGGATACATCATCTCAATAGTTATTGATGAATTGATACTTTTCCACTACTATATTGATAAATGTTGACCTCATTGATATCTGTTGTTTTAATTGCTTACATATTGATACCAGATAGTTACATGAAGTACTGACCTACTGAATTATAGCCTGCATATATTATTTTTCTATTGTCTTGTTCCAGGCAGGTGTTCTCATTTGGGCATACACTTCTTTATTGGCTGATTAGCTAGACTATCTGACCTTGGTGGTAACCTGTGAGGAGGAACTTCTTCTTTAACCTTTATACTTTGGCCTCTTCAAAACCCCAGGCTACTGGGGACGTCTCCCCCGGGAAAACCTCCCTAAATAGAAAGAACCTCCCCATTGTGGTGACATTGGGTGGAGAAGGTTCCTGTTACGCTAGTTTGGCCTCTATC
>JZKD02S1656007.1:452689-464498 GCA_000966675.3 Picea glauca
AACAGGCTTTCGGTGGTTGACTGGAACAATTCCTGGGTAATTTAACCACCGAAAGTCAGAATTTTCAGAAAAAACTGCCTTTGGGAAAAATCAATTTTCTCAGCCATGGAATATCTGTTTCGAACGTTCCAATAGTCGATCAACATCTACAGATAGTAAGATTTCCAATGGTACAATCAGATTTGGATTTGGATATAGGGAAGCTATTAAAAATTTCCCTACAAGATTAGGCATATTTCCTTCAAAAATGCTGGTGCATTTTTGGTAGTTAACAGATTCAATACTTAGCCACATAAATATAGGTTAGATTCAACAGATCAAGCACTAAGCATATTATATATCAGATCTAACATTCATTCATATATCATTAGCACAAAGCATAACTAGATCTACTTAATCACATCAAGCACTTAGCCAAGAAAGAGATAAAATACATTAGAGTGACGCACAAAGAACTATACACACAGTTACCATGGTTCACCCCCACCCTGGGGCTACGTCCACAAAGTCTTCTTTATATTATCTTGGTCAAGTAGTTACAACACAAAGCTTCAATGACCCTTCCTTCACACAGGACAAAAGATCTGCGCAGCTCGCTAGATCCTTCTTCCTTTCTCTTCAGCACAAGACTACAATAACTTGCACATAGCTCTCCGATCCCATGCACAAAGAACTCTAAGATACATCCGATCACACAGATCCAATTACTAGCACTAAGCTTTCATCTATACATCACATAGATGTACTACATTACTATCATCCTCCTTATTCCCTATTTACATTGCCTATTTATAGATTACAAAATGGGCCTAAGCATGGGTAAACCCATGGGCCGACATCCCTTTCCCATTACATCAACCCAAAACCCTAAAATGGACCCAAAAATATGTCTTGCTTCCTTAATTTCTGCATCACGTTGCGCTCCTTCCTTGGCAAGCTATCGTAGTCCCAAAAGTGGTCAAATATGACCAAGTATTATTAAAAACTTGGTTAAGGGCCAACAGGCCCCCAACACTCACCTATGACTCATCCCGAGTCACTTAGGTCTGACCAATTCATCTTCGAATGCCTTGAGCTTGGCTCGAGCTGCTTCGACCTGCTACAGTGCAACAACCTCTTGTTCAGTAAATTCCTAGATTACTGTGTCATTGAGTGGTCCTTCCAGGCATTGTTCTACAGTGATGACACCCTGTTCGAGTTCATATCCCTAGCTTTCAAGTTCGACGAGTAGTTGGCATGCCTTCTCTTGGAGTGGTTGCAGTCGTTGAGAGACTTCCATTACTTTACTTTGCAGCGTGTGTACTTGTTGTTGGGCTGTGTGTTGTTCTACGAACCTCTTCATTCTTTAGACTGGGGTCATGGACTTTAGCTATGCTTGTAGCACATCTGCATGCTTCTTTTCTTCATGGAGTTGTGCCTCCAATGTCTGCAATTTTGGATTCTCTGCAAGGGTTTCATAAGTCTGGGTGCTTCTAGTGCTTATCTGCCTATATTCCGAAGCCAAGGTTTTTAACCGGTCGACTGCGCTTCGAGAAGTGGCCTCTCTTAGATCTCTTATCTCTTGGGGTGTCTCAGGCATGGTGCGGAGCTCCAGATCCGTGATGCATTGTTGAAGTTGTTGGATTACTTCTTCCAGTTGGGTCACCTGCTGTGGGAGACGATCTTCCATATTCACTTCTATGATCATCACAGAGCGCGGTTCTTTGTGAACTCTTTCCTGTACTTCAGGTTGCGCTGCTAGCAATGGGTCCTTACTTTGTTGTAACTGTGATTTTTCCTCCTCCCACTTCTCTTGTAAGGCAAGCTTCTCCTGAGAGCGATGAGAGCAATGAGTATGAGTATGAGAGCGATGAGTATGAGAAACTAGCTAAAGTGGAACTCATACCCTTGGTCCTGCACTTGTCTACAGTCAAGCTCTAGCTGATTTATAAATTATTTTTCCTAGTTCATTTGTAGTCCCTCCGTGCACTTCCCTGCGAGGTCAACTACAAATCCGGTCACCTGTGTAGGTCTGTTTTTTCGGACTAAATTTACTGCGATCAGCTGGAAACCAAAACTCACTGCTGCATTCTCAATGGAGGCTACCTTGTAACCTCATGTGCCTTTCTCTAGATCTCCATATGTGTGTTTTATTCGTTGAGTGAGAGCGTTATCTGTGGTCATTCCTGGGTAAAATTCCTGCGGGTCGGGGCCCTGCATGCTTAGCCCAGTGATCCGATTGATCAGAATCAGATCCATAGTGATGCGGTGGTCCAACCATAGGTATCCTCCATGGTAGCAGGACAAAAACAGTCTTACGCATGCATTTACTTCCTGATGCCTCCTGAAATGTGGAATCTTCATCACATTGAGGAGGGTCGACTGCGCAAGGTTATGGGTCCATTTCTGCGGTACAATATTTGGGTTCTTTCCTTTGTAATAGTCAAGTACTTGTGTGGGGCTAGCATACTGTATACGTTGCGATCTCCAAGGTTGAAATCACTAAATTTCATCACGGTGAGCTTCTCTTGGTCAACATGAACTGCGCGCACACCTTTTGGGAGGTACACAGTGACTACAACATAGTCAAAGTCTATGGGTACAGTGTCTCGATTCACTGTTCCGCTTAGTGTTGGGATATATTTAGGCAATATGATTGGGATCATTTTCACAGTGGCAAAGTTGTTTCTGAGCTTAGATCGTCTTTCCAAAGGCAGTCGGGATGGTCCTTCTCGAGCAGTGGAGGGGGGAGTTGGCAGTGCTCCCGAGGATGATGCCTGTACACCTGTAGACATTCTGCATTCTGACATGACTCTCTCATTCATTAAATCAATTAGAACTTCTTCAATGATTTTCTTGGCAGTGATGAGCTCGTTCGACATACAAACTTGGGGCAGCTGGCTCGGGTGCAAAAGAAATTTAGAGACTACAGTGAATAGTAAGGAAATGATCTCAAGGTAAGGAAATCTCAGGGATCACGCTCAAATTATCAGTTAGCAAAAAGTATTCTCGGTGCGTGGTGTGATGGGTTAAGTAGGCAATCTCAGCAATAGTCTTCTTGCAATGGACACGGGGCCTTCATTAAGTCTGTTCTATCCGTTCTGATGCTATCCGATGGTCTAGTGGTAACCCATAACTGCTTTTCGATCCATTCCAAGTGGCGATCAAACAAGTATATTGGTTCCAACGGATATATTGCTTTGTCATGGCGAAGTAGTCTATGTCATTGTTCTGATATCTCGGCGAAGCTCCAATTCTGCAATTTGTTTTGCTGCGAAGTGTCCTCTAGAACCTCTTGTAACCTTACAGTATTAGCCCTTTTCTTTCTTAAATTCCTAGCCTTCTTCCTAGTGAGCTTCGTCTCAATAATTCTTTTATCATTCTGATGTTTATCTTCTGTGGTCTTAGTTACTTCGCGCTGTTGAAAGTCTTTCCTAAGGTTCCTTGATAATATTTCTTCTGTATCAACAATAGGTAAATCGATCTTCTGTGGATCCTCAAGTGTTCTCTTAGCTTCATCATCAGATTTGCCAATATTAAATATCTGCGATCTTCTCTTCTTTTCTTCAATCAAGTGTGTGATCCTTCTGGTCATAAAGTTTTTTAACTCTTTCTTCTTATGTTCCAAATTTTTTTCTTCTTCTTTTCGTCTGGCTTGTTTTCTATCAATCCAAGGTTTTCCTATGAGAATGGTAAACAGGGCGCTGTCTTCAAAAAATTTAATGATCTCAAAGTCTTCCTCTATCGAAGTTCCATTGACAGCCATAGGTATCCGGGCGATCCTTCCACATAGGTTTACTAGCTTTCCTCTGAAGAAACTTGTTCCTCCTAGGGAAGGGATCATGGCAGGATTTCCTATAGCTTCCCAAGTTCTTTCTAGCATAATGTTCACTTGGGTTTCTTCATCAAGAGTATAGTCAATGTCAAAGTCCCCTATTCTTGCTTCGATTTTCTCATTTTCTTTGAAGATCTCTGATATCCTAACATGTCGGTGGTCATTCAAGGTATCTTTCATCTGTAGTAATATCTTTTCTGATTCTTTTTGGGTTTCTTCTATAATCTTGGTCTCTTGATCTCCTTCAGTGTTTGTTTGCTCCATATTCAGCTTCTCAATCCTAGAAATCATTCTAGGGCAATCCAATACTTCATGGTCCATAACCTTACAACAGAGGCAACTAGGTCTTCTCCCAAGGCATTCCTTTGCAATATGTCCTGGTCTTCTGCAACTATAACAGAGTGTTAATCCTCTCTTTCATTTAGATGTTCCCCAACTCCTTCTGTACTATGCACCAGGATCATGGTGGTTATCCTGCAAAAAAATATTTCTAGGATCCTGCATCCACTTGTTAGTCCAGATATTCTTTTGATGCATAGGTATAACATATCTATCACTATACTTATCAGATCTATTAATATCAAACTTTCTTTCATCTCTTAATGCCCTAGTTTTGAAGCTAGGACAGAATCTATCAAACATACCTAGATCCATGCTTTAGAAACAAAATATTTCACTTATCTTAATTCTACAGAGCACAAAGATTTCAAATCTAAAAACTTTTGACTATTCTTACCGTTATCAGAGCACAAAGCTTACAGATCTTACCTCTTTTCTGTAGATCTGACCTTTTTCTTTCAGAAGTTTCCACTTTCACTTTTCTTAGGGTATAGAGCGTTTAGATATCACTTCTTTTCTTCTGTATCAACCTCTTTTGTTGCAGATATGACCTTTTCCCTTCAGATATGACCTCTTTTTATCGACACAAATCTTTGTAGGTCAAGTAGAATACTGCACACTAGGGCAACAGATCTATGCACAGAGCTTAGTTCGCACAAATATTTTTCTTCTTTTGTTCCCAACAATCATAGTTCCTGTCTTGAAAACAGAACCATTTGTTGGCATAGGGGCAGACTCAGGGTTCAACGCTCAAGAGAACACCAACAAAACTCTAACTACCGACCCTTTCGGCAACACCTATGAAGCAAATGAAGTCTCACCTGAGGTAGAGGCAAAGGTGGTTGCAGGACTCAAATGTATGCAACCTTAGATGGGACACTGATCTATGATTACATCTTTAACAGGGCACTTAGAATATATCCTTCATCAATATTTAACCTGTCTAGTACTTCGTAGATAACACAAAGCATCGCAGTGAATACTTATAATAAATATGATTCAGTACTTAGCCACAAAAATATAGGTTAGATTCAACAGATCAAGAACTAAGCATATTATATATTAGATCTAACATTCATTCATATATCATCAACACAGAGCATAACTAGATCTACTTAATCACATCAAGCACTTAGCCAAGAAAGAGATAAAACACATTAGCTCAAAGCACAAAGCACTATACACATAGTTACCGTGGTTCACCCCCACCCTGGGGCTATGTCCACAAAGTCTTCTTTATATTATCTTGGTCAAGCAGTTACAACATAGAGATTCAATGACCTTTACTTTGCACAGGATAAAAGATTTGCGCATATTGCTAGATCCTTGTTCCTTTCTCTTCAGCACAAGACCACAACAACTTGCACATAGCTTTCCGATCTCATGCACAGAGCACTCTAAGATACATCTGATCACACAGATCTAGTTACTAGCGCTAAGCTTTCAGCTATACATCACATAGATGTACTACATTACTATCATCCTCCATCTCCCCTATTTACATTGCCTATTTATAGATTACAAAATGGGCCTAAGCATGGGTAAACCCACGGGATGACATCCCTTTCCCGTTACATCAACCCAAAACCCTAAAATGGACCCAAAAATAGGTCTTGCTTCCTTAATTTCCGCTTCGCGTCGTGCTCCTTCCTTGGAAAGTTGTCGCAGTCCCAAAAGTGGTCAAATATGACCAAGTATTCTTCAAAACTTAGTCAAGGTCCAACAAGCCCCCAACACTCACCTGTGACTCATCCCGAGTCACTCAGGTCTGACCAATTCCACTTCGAATTCCTCGAGCTTGGCTCGAGCTGCTTCGAACTCCTGTAGTGAGACAACCTCTTGTTCAATAAATTCCTGGATTACTGTGTCATTGAGCGGTCCTTCTAGGCGTTGCTCGGCAGTGATGACCCCCTGTTCGAGTTCTTCTCCCTGGCTTTCAAATTCGGCGAGTAGTTGGCATGCCTTCTCTTGGAGTGGTTGCAGTCGTTGAGAGACTTCCATTACTTTACTTTGCAATGTGTGTACTTGTTGTTGGGTTGTGCGTTGTTCTGTGAACCTCTTCATTCTTTTGACTGCGGTCACGGAGTTCAGCTGCACTTGTAGCACATCTACATGCTTCTTTGCTTCATGGAGGTGTGCCTCCAATGTCTACAATTCTGGATTCTCTGCAAGGGTTTCGTAAGTCTGGGCGCTTCTAGTGCTTAGCTGCCTATATTCTGAAGCCAAGGTTTTTAATCGGTTGGCTGCGCTTCGAGCAACGACCTCTCTTAGATCTCTTATCTCTTGGGGTGTCTTAGGCACAATGTGGAGCTCAAGATCTGTGATGCGTTGTTGAAGTTGTTGGATTTCTTCTTCCATTTGGGTCACCTGCTGTGGGAGACGATATTCCATCTTCACTTCTATGATCATCATAGAGCGTAGTGCTTTGTGAACTCTTTCCTGTACTTCAAGTTGCTCTGCTAGCAAATTGTCCTTGCTCTACTTTAACTGTGCTTTTTCCTCCTCCCACTTCACTTGTAAGGCAAGTTGCTCCTGTTCTTCCTTCTTTCATTGTTCTCCATGTGCGCTCTATTCTTGCGCCAAATCCTGGGTGGCTTACGCTATGTCTTCTTGAGCTCGTCGAAGTCGAGCTTGGATTTTTTCGGTGATCTGGCGTAACTGAGTGGGCTCATCGCTTGTTCCTGGTATTTCCATTGTTAAGGGCATCATAGAAACTGCTTGGCTGGTCCGGAGTGCCTGCTGCACTTCTTTGAGTTCGCCCGTGATCCGGTGGAATAGCTCCTCCTACTTTGATTCTTGCTTTTCTGTGAGCTCTAGTGAAACATCATTCAGTGCAGCAATTAAGAAGTCAAAATCATGTGGGGTAAGGGTAGTTTTAAGCATGGTACAGGTGGACTTATATTTCTTTAGGGATGAGGGCTTTGGTGGGGTAATCTTCCTTTTCTTGGAGGGATCTTCCTCGTCCCTAGGCGGAGTAACCTTGCCTTTGTTCTGCTCAACTTCTGTGCCCCCTAGTTCTTCATCATCACCTCCCTTCACAGGTGAGACTGAAGCAGTATTCATGGATTTGTTGTGGATATCTTGAACTTCTACATCCTTCTTAGTCTTGCATGGTCCTGGTGTATCCAACATAGCTTCAGGGTTATCTACATCAGACATCTTTGCAGGGTCTGCTGCAACAAAGAGGTCTATCAACCATTCCTTGGTAATCTCCTCCAAGTCATCTTCTGTCAGCTTGTAATATGAATGGAGTTGTTGTTTGTGCTCATCTTCATGCATTGTGATGTAGGTGAAGTGACGATCTGTGCTGAATTTAATCAAAGGTCTAAACCTATGAAGTGTGTTGGGTGTGATGCACGGTGTAGACTGAATGGAATTCTTCAACTGTGTGTAGTAAGTGTGGAAGACAACATTGGACTGCCACTATTTTTTCATGTCACTGGAGTACCACAACGTACATAACTTCGCATCCAGTGGTTCGAAGGGTTCAATCTCTGGAAAAGTGGCTCCCTTGGGTAGTTCCCAAGCGATGAAATAGATGAGTATGAGCAACCAACTAAATTGGAACTCATACCCTTGGTCCCGTGCTTGTCTACATTCAATCTCTAGCTGATTTATAAATTATTTTCCCCAGTTCATTTGTAGTCCCTCCGCGCACTTCCCTGCGATGTCAATTACAAATCTAGTCACCCGTGTAGGTCTGTTTTTTCGGACTAACTTTCCTGTGATCAGATGGAAACCAAAATGCATTGTTGTATTCTCAATGGAGGCTACCTTGCAACCTCACATGCCTTTCTACAGATCACCATATGTGTCTTTTATTCGTTGAGTGAGAGCATGATCTGTGGTCTTTCTCGGGTAAAACTCCTGTGGGTCAGGGCCCTGCATTCTTAGCCCAGTGATCCGATTGATCAAAATCAGATGCATAGTGATGTGGTGGTCCAACCATAAATATCCTCCATGGTAGAAAGACAACAATATTCTTACGCATGCATTTACTTCCCAATGTCTCCCGAAATGTGGAATCTTCATCACACTAAGGAGGGTTGACTGTGCAAGGTTATGGGTCCATTACTGTGGTACAATCTTGGGGTTCTTTCCTTTTGTAATAGTCAAGTACTTGTGTGGGGCTAGCATACTGTATACCTTGCGATCAATTATGGGTATATGGGTATACCTTGGAGATCACAAGGTATACCCATATAGACCAAGATTATAGCAAAAACACACAAACAATCAGAAAATATATTTCTATAGATGAAAGATACCTTGAATGATCACAGACATGTTAGGCTATCAGAGATATTCAAAGAAAAGGATAAAATCGAAGCAAGAATAGGGGACTTTGACATTGACTGTACTCTTGATGAAGAAACACAAGTGAACATTATGCCAGAAAGAAATTGGGAAGCTATAGGAAAGCCTACCATGATCCCTTCCCTAGGAGGAACAAGTTTCTTAAGAGAAAATCTAGTAAACCTATGTGTAAGGCTCACCCAGATACCTATTATTGTCAATGGAACTTTGACAGAGGAAGACTTTGAGATCATTAAATTTGTTGAAGACAGCGCCCCGTTTACCATGCTCATAGGAAAAACTTGGATTGATAGAGAACAAGCCAGATGAAAAGAAGAAGAAAACGTTTTGGACAGAAGAAGCGAGAGTTAAAAGACTTTATGACCAGAAGGATCATGCACTTGATTGAAGAATAGAAGAGAAGATCATAGATATTTAATATTATTAACTCTGATGACGAAGCTAAGAGAACACTTGAGGATCCACAGAAGATCGAGTTACCTATTGTTGATACTGAAGAAGTATTATCAAGGAACCCTAGGAAAGACTTTCAATAGCGTGAAGTAACTAAGACCACAGAAGACAAACATCAGAATGGTAAAATCATTACTGAGACGAAGCTCACTGGGAAGAAGGCTAGGAAGTTAAGAAAGAAAAGGGCTAATACTGTAAGGTTACATGAGGTTCTAGAGGACACTTCGCAGCAAAAGGAATTGCAGAATTGGAGCTTCGCCGAGATATCAGAACAACGACATAGAGTACTTCACCATGACAAAGAAATATAGCCGTTGGAACCCATATAGCCATTCAACTGCTGGTCCAACGACTATATTTCTTCGTCATGGCAAAGTATTCTATGTCGTTGTTTTGATATCTAGGCGAAGCTCCAATTCTACAATTCTTTTTGCTGTGAAGTGTCCTATAGAACCTCTTGTAACCTTACAGTATTAGCCTTTTTCTTTCTTAACTTCCTAGCCTTCTTCCCAGTGAGCTTCATCTCAGTAATGATTTTACCATTCTAATGTTTGTCTTCTGTGGTCTTAGTTACTTCGCGGTATTGAAAGTCTTTCCTAGGGTTCCTTGATAATACTTCGTTCCTTGATAATACTTCTTCAGTATCAACAATAGGTAACTCGATCTTCTGTGGATCCTAAAGTGTTCTCTTAGATTCATCATCAGAGTTGCTAATATTAAATATCTACGATCTGCTCTTCTATTCTTCAATCAAGTGCACAATCCTTCTGGTCATAAAGTCTTTTAACTCTCACTTCTTCTATTCCAAAAAATTTTCTTCTTCTTTTCATCTGGCTTGTTCTCTATCAATCCAAGTTTTTCCTATGAGCATGGTAAATGGGGCGCTGTCTTCAACAAATTTAATGATCTCAAAGTCTTCCTCTGTCGAAGTTCCATTGACAATAATAGGTATCTGGGCGAGCCTTACACATAGATTTACTAGTTTTTCTCTGAAGAAACTTGTTCCTCCTAGGGAAGGGATCATGGTAGGCTTTCCTATATCTTCCCAAGTTATTTCTGGCATAATGTTCACTTGTGTTTCTTCATCAAGAGTAAAGTCAATGTCAAAGTCCCCTATTCTTGCTTTGATTTTCTCCTTTTCTTTGAAGATCTCTGATAGCCTAACATGTCGGTGGTCATTCAAGGTATCTTTCATCTGTAGAAATATATTTTATGATTCTTTGTGGGTTTCTGCTATAATCTTGGTCTCTTGATCTCCGTTAGGGTTTGCTTGTTCCATATTAAGCTTCTCAAGCCTAGGGCAATGCAATACTTCATGGTCCATATCCTTACAACATAGGCAACTAGGTCTTCTCCCAGGGAATTCCTTAGCAAGATGTCCCGATCTTCTGCAGCTATAACAGAGGGTTAATCCTCTCTTTCATTTAGATGTTCCCCAACTCCTTCTGTACTGTGCACCAGCATCATGGTGGCTAGCCTGCAAAAAACTCTTTCTAGGATCCTGCATCCACTTTTTAGTCCATATATTCTTTCGATGCATAGGTATAACATATCTATCACTATAGTTATCAGATCTATTCATATCAAACTTTCTTCCATCTCTTAATGCCCTAGTTTTGAATCCAGGACAAAATCTATCAAACATACCTAGATCCATGCTTTAGAAACAAAAAATTTCACTTATCTTACTTCCACAGAGAACAAAGCTTTCAAATCTAAAAACTTTTGAATATTATTACCGTTATCAGAGCACAAATCTTACAGATCTTAACCTCTTTTCTACAGATCTGACCTTTTTCTTTCAGAAGTTTCCACTTTCACTTTTCTTAGGGTATAGAGCGTTCATATATCACTTCTTTTCTTCTGTATCAACCTCTTTCTTTCATATCTAACATTTTCCCTTCATATCTGACCTCTTTTTCTTGGCACAAAGCTTTGTAGGTCAAGTAGAATACTATGCACTAGGGAAACATATCTACGCACAGAGCTTAGTTCACACAAAGATTTTTCTTCTTTTGTTCCCAACAATCACAGTTCCTGTCCTGGAAATGGAACCATTTGTTGGCATAGGGGCAGAACCAGGTTTCAACTCTCAAGAGTGCACAAAAAAAACCCTAAACATTGATCCTTTCAGTAACACTTGCGAAGAAAATGAAGTCTCACCCAAGGTAGAGGCAGGGCTGGTTGCAGGACTCAGATGTCTGCAACCTTAGCTGGGACACTGATCTGTGATTATATCTTTAACATGGCACTTAAAATAGATCCTTCATCAATATTTAACCCATCTGGTACTTCACAGATAGCACAGAGCATTGCAGTGAATACTTATACTAAGAATGATTCAATACTTAGCCACATAAATATAGGTTAGATTCAACAGATCAAGCACTAAGCATCTTATATATCAGATCTAACATTCATTCATGTATCATCAGCACAAAGCATAAGTAGATATACTTGATCACATCAAGAACTTAGCCAAGAAAGAGATAAAACACATTAGAGCGAAGCACAAAGAACTATACACACATTTACCATGGTTCACCCCCACCCTGGGGCTACGTCCACAAAGTATTATTTATATTATCTTGGTCAAGCAGTTACAACATAGAGCTTCAATGAACCTTACTTTTCACATGACACAAGATCTGCGCAGCTCGCTATATCCTTCTTCCTTTCTCTTCAGCACAAGACTACAACAACTTGCACATAGCTTTCCGATCTCATGCACAAAGCACTCTAAGATACATCCGATCACACATATCCAGTTACTAGTGTTAACTCCCAAAGTCAAACCGTCTTCTCGGTTGAACTTTGTAGAGGATTTCCTAAACTAGTGGTCACATGCATGCTCAACTAGTTTTCTATTTTCATATTTCAATAAAT
>JZKD02S1656007.1:464508-480912 GCA_000966675.3 Picea glauca
TACTCTGGTTTAGTCATCCCATTGATCCATTTTGATAAAAAACACCAAAAACATTGAGTTCTTAAGTTACCAAGCACCTCTGGTCTGCAACCACGGAGGGTTTCTTGGAGAGTTATCAACTAGCACCAAGATTTCAGATATACATCATATAGATGTACTACATTAATATCATCCTCCTTCTCCCCTATTTACATTGCCTATTTATAGATTACAAAATGGGCCTAAGCGTGGGTAAACCCACAAGCCGACATCCCTTTTCTATTACATCAACCCAAAACCCTAAAATGGACCAAAAAATAGGTCTTGCTTCCTTAATTTCCTCTTCGCATTGCACTCCTTCCTTAGCAAGCTGTTGCAGTCCCAAAAGTGGTCAAATATGACCAAGTATTCTTCAAAACTTGGTCAAGGGCCAACAGTCTAGTACTGCAACAACCAACTGATCCGGTACCAAGGCTCCACCTATTCCGGTACCCAGTCTATTCCAGTACCAAGGCTCCACCTATTCTGGTACCTGCACAACATTGCATCTGATACCAACACATTCATCACTACATATGGTATCAGTCTTTCACCTGATCCAATACTCATGGTCATGAGTGTGTTGATCCGATACTAAAACCCTAACTGTTCTAATTCAGTACCAACTGTGCTAATCCGGTACTAGAAATAATTTGAATTTTTGGAATATTCTAGACAAAAATCGGGCACATGGGTTTTGTCCAAAACGATGTTTACATGCAGAAAAGTGTGTTAGAATTCACCCAGCTCGCGTGTGTGGACCTCCAGCTCAGGGGGAATTATTTTTCCAAAATTAGTAAAAATCTCAAACTGCCAAATTGTGCCTCGATTTGCATGCAGATGGCATAATATCCAGAAATTAGAAGAAATGGGTTTTGTCTAGAATATGGCAAATTGAGTAAATTGCAAGAAATTTTTCAAAATTAGAATTTTTTTGGGAGATATGGGTGGCACCCTAACTCGAATCTGCCGAAATTGATAAAAAACGCAGATTTGTGGGATTTATCCTAAAATTGTAAAAATTGTTTTCTTGGTTTGGGGATTCGATTTCATCCATTACTCCATGGATTTTATGTATAAATAAGACCTCATACGTCTGAGTGAAGGAGAATTATTATGTTGTAAGATTGGTTCTTGAAGAAAGAGGAATTAGTATGCTGCAAATTAGATTTTTGAACCAACTCTTTTTGTAAATTTATTTGCTGAAGATCAATGGAAGTTTGAATTCAAGGATCCTGTGTGTATATTATCATTTATCATATTCTGATCTAAAATATTCCATGTTGGCATCGGCAAGGGCCCACCGATCCATCTTGGTAAGCTCATTGTAAATTATTAGCATAGATTTCTATTTCCTGTACTTATTATTTTGATTTCATTTTTTATTTCACTATTAGAATTGATTGCAAAGTGTGGCAGTACAGGAACAATTGGGAGTCCATCATTCACATTACATAAGATATTAAATGGAACATCTCATTAAAAATTATGTTTCTTGTGTAGAAATGAAGTAATTTCCAAAATTGCAGGATTGTAAGATTGTATTAAATTTCTGTTTGTGATGCATCAATTGATTTTGAAGAGTGTGCAGAATTAGATAAGAATTTCTTGCAAGTTTTTAAGTGAGTTGTTATAGGAAATGAGATCAGACTTCATCTCTCATCTTCATGCACCATATAATGAAGTCTCTCAATTATATTGACTATTTTCTGTACTACACATGTTTGATTGAACAAAATTGAGTTATGATTGCTTTTTGTTTAAGAGTGAATTGTTGATTGTTGTTTTCAATTTCTACAGGGAACAAGATCTGATTTCATCTCTTCTTTTCACGAGCCTATAATGAACAGATCTGTTATGTGAGCAAGAGCCTTTTCAATTGAGTGTTTGCTTGAGAGTTTTACTATGCGCTTTATCTTATGTTATTGTTGAAGTGTGCCCAGATTTGCTTGTTGGTTGTTGTTAAGGATAGTAGATATAGATAACTGAATCAAAGTCCATCTTTCCACTTCACGAGCTTGTAAATGGACAAGGCATTATCTGAGTAAAATCTTTTGAGTGCATGATTGCAAGTTTTTCTTTCAAATTTCCAAATTGTGTGAAGAGTGTTATCTTTGAAAACAGAGTATTTTGTTATTGATGGTTTTGTTATCTAAGCTATACTAAATAGACATAGGAACCTATATGTTATCGACACATATAGTGCATCAACTCTACTGATTACGAATCCCGGTTGATAATTTATGTTTAGTAATATATTATGCAAATAATTGCACCAACAGTATGCACAAATGAGAAGGGAATATTGGGTAGAATGAATTATCATATATGAGTGTAGTGCACACCTTTTATAAGAGTTGATACTAAATGATAAAATCAGAATCCTGTTGTTGTGGAACTATCCTAATTTGTGGTGAACCACATTAAATATGGTGTCTTTGTGTTTTGTAGTTATGTGTTTGTTTATTGTTCTGGTTATTGTATGCACTTAGTGAATGAATTATTAATATGAATATGTTATATGATGGTTATGCACACATGATGAATGGTTTAATGAATGAATGTTAAGTATGACGAATGTGATGAATGTATCCCATTCCTCCATGACTGCGGAAACCTAGTTCCCATAGTTTGCATAGGTACCTCGGGTGAGACTTCACATACTTGTGGGTGATGCCGAAAGGGCCAATATATTTAAGGTTTTGTTGGTGATTTAATATTGAACCTCAGGTCTTCCCACTATGCGCCAAGAACCGCCAACAATTTTGACCTTCCTATAAATGAACTTGGCCCCAAACAACTCTAATATCAACCCAATAGTGTAACTAAACCTAGTTGTAAAGAACCTCAACCTCAACAATGAAAAATCAGTCCCTGTGGTATAGAAATTGGCCCAACACACAAAATACTTATCCTAGCACTTAGAAATTGAACCAAACATCAAGGTACTCGACCCCTTTAAGAAAATAAACCAACCACATAGCAATTTGGTCTTCCAAAAAAAGAACACAACCTCCTCAAGACAACTCATCCCCTTTAAAATCATAACTCAACCACCAAATGATAAACTCAGCTATTGAAATGATAAAATCAACCACAGTAATAAACTCAGCTACACAAATGAGAAAATTTGTCACAATGAAGCACAGTGAAAGATATGAATGATATCTCCTCTATGATCAACTAGGGTGGATAGTTTCACCACCGAACCCCTCATTCTCTAGGATTTTTCATCCCAAGAGCCAAATCCACAAGATCTCTCTCAAATTAGCCTTTAGAAAATAACAATGCATAATGTCCAAGGGGTGTGCCCTGTTGGAATACTGAGAGGGTGGGGGGTGAATCAGTATGAGCACTTCTACCAGTTTTAACCACAATATATAAACTTCAACTTTAGCAACAATATATCATCAATGTATCATGAGGATATAAACATAAGAAACATCACATCAAGTACACAATACACTACAATTTACATGGAAACCCAAATGGGAGGAAACCATGGAATGTTTTCTTATATATCAAATAGTACATTCATTGGAAGAACCAAATTCCCAATTCTCCAGCACCAACTAGAAGGAGGCACCAACCCCCTGATTTATATGCACCAACCTAAAGGAATCTACAAATCCATGAATTCTCTGGCTCCAACCAGAAGGAGGCTACAACCCCCTAATTCTTAGGCTCCAACCTGAAGGAAGCTCTAACTCCATGTAATCTCTGACACCAACTAGAAGGAGGATACAACCCCCTTTCCTTGCCTTGTCCTGTCTCCCTGAAATATAAGTGTAGACCAAATGTCACTACCACTGTCACTGCCACTATCACTATCACTGTCACTGCCACTGTCACATCAACATGTCACTATATCCAACCTGTCACATCAACCTGTCACTTTCCAACATGTCACCGATAATCAACCATATCCTCTCACATGGATCATATACCAAGGACACCTCTCAACTAGATGTCCAACATCACCAACACATGCCTCTACCAAGCATGTACCAAGATCACCAACATACCATCACAATATATGTGTCTCAAACATGTACGAAATCATGTACCAACCATCAACATGTACCATACTAAGCATCAACCATGTACCACAACCTGTACATCAACAAGTGCATCTACCATGCACGAAAACCTATACCAAATCGTGCATCAAGCATGCACCAACACCTGTACCAAATTGTGCATGAACCATGCACCAATACCTGTACCAAACTGTGCATCAACCTTGCACCATAACATGTATGATATGCCTCAACCATCAACCATGTACATCAACACCATACCAAGTACCAATCATGTACCATACCATGTATCAACCATGTACATCAACACTTGTACCATACGATGTAACAAGAATGTATCTCAACCATATCACTCAATCATGCTATACACCATGTACCATAGGATATATCAAGAAAGTACTATCAACGATGTACCTTAACGAAGTACCAACATCACCAAGAGATGTATCTCATACATGTGTTGTTATATACCAAGTGTATTCCTCAACACTGTATCAATGAAAACCATACACCATGCGCCAATGCTTCAAGAGTATACCAAGAATAAGCCTCAATCATATAGCATAATCACTGTTGGCAAACATGGGTAGACCCAGGGTTCAACGCTTCAACAACGCACCAACAAAACCCTAACTATAGGCCCTTTCGGCAACACCTGCGAAGTAGATGAAGTCTCACCCGAGGTAAAGGTAGGGGTGGTTGTAGGACTCTAGTGTCTGCAACCTTATCTAGGACACAGATCTGTGATTACAAAACCTTAACAGAGAACTTAACAGTTATCATTCATTAGTATTCATCCTTTGTTTGCAGCGCAGATAAACCCTAATTACAGAGAAGCCCAGTATTCGACATGATCCAACATATTCAAGCACTAAGCACATCAACATAGACTAGATCTAGCATCTTATTCACATCATTAGGCACTAAGCTATCATATTCATCTAAGCATACATCATTGCACTAAGAATTAATCATATGAACAATAAAACAATCATAATTCACAAAGCAACCACAACACAGGATATACATGGTTCACCCCCAGCCCGGGGCTACATCCACCAACTCTTCTTCTCTTTATTGTCTTCTGTCAATCATCTACATGCACAGAGCCACAAGATCCTACTTCGCATAGGACAAGAGATATGCACGTACTCTGCCAGATCCTCCTTCCCCGAGTTAGGTTACAACACAAAGCTCTACACAAGCCTCTTACATCCACTTTCACTTAGCTGTGCAAGTGTCCAACATAACATGCACAAAGAATTTACAATTATCACTCGCACTTAGCATAACATCACACAGATGCATCTAGTGTCTCAACACTTAGCATGGAAGCCTTTCTTACATCGCCTAGTTATCTATTTATAAATTACAAAAGGGCCTAGACATGGTTAAACCCATGGGATGACATCCCCATACCCGTTACATAAGCCCAAAACCCAAAAATCCCTAAACAAGGGGCTGAGATTCCATGATCTCCAGTTCGACTTGCGCTCCACCTTCGACAGCCTGTCAAAGTCCAAAAATAGGTCAAACCCTGACCAAGGATCTCCAAAACTTGGTCAAGGGCCAAAGGCTCCCAACACTCACCTGTGACTCGTCCCAAGTCACTATGATCTGGGTAGCTCTCCCTCAAAAGCCTCCAGCTTGGCTTGAGCTTCTTCAACCTGCTGCTTCTCCAAGGCCTCCTGCTTGGTGAATTCTTGAATAACTGCCTCATTCATAGGTCCTTCCAAGCATTGTTCAACTGTAATGACTACTTGTTCCAGCTCTGCTCCTCAGCCTTCAATCTCCTCAAACAATTGGTAAGCTTCATCCTAGATTGGTTGGAGCCTCTAAGTCACTTCCATGACTTTTCTCTCTATGGTATGGACCTGTTGTTGAGTAGTGCACTATTCCTGGGATATTTTCATCCTCTCAACTGCTGATAGAGTTTCAAATGCACCTGTACTGTCGTTACTTGCTTCTTTTCCTCCTGGAGCTGTGACTCTAGTGTCTTCAGTTCAGGGTCTTCAGTAAGTCACTAATAAGTCTATGCACTTCTACTACTAAGATGTTTACATTCCAAAGATAATGATTTGATTCTCTCAACTGCGCTCCGGGCAGTGGCTTCTCTTTGGTCTTGCACATCCTGTAGAGTGCTTGGTACTATTTGTAGCTCTAGATCTGCTATTCTCCGTTGAAGCTGCTGGATGGATTCAACAAGCTTTGCTACTTGATGCTCCACTGGGTCTTCCACCTTTGGCTTTAATCCCGTCACAGAGAAAATTTCTTCGTTGACTACTTCTTTGACTCCGATCTTCTCTACGAGCAAATCTTCTTTCTCTTCCTAGATCTGCGCTCTCTCCTCTTCGAACTTGGTTTGGAGGTCATCCTTCTCCTATTTCCCAACTCGATGTTTCTCTATCACTTCCTCTTGTGCTTGTTTTAGGGCCACTGTGGCATGTTCCTTTTCTTCTTGTGCACGACGAAGGCGAGATTCGTTCACATCATCTATTCTGCAGAGTTGGGTAGGCTCATCTCCCAACTATGGTTCTTCTGATGGCAGGGGCGCAATGGACATTGCACGACTAGAGTGAAGGGCCTGTTGTACCCCTCTTAGTTCTTTCTCAATTCTATCATACATGGCTTCTTGTTTGGCTTCATTTTTTTGCAAAATGTCCTACAAGGCGTATGATACAACTATGATGATGAAGTCGAAGTCATTGAGCATGAGCAAAATCTGCAACTTAGTCTTAATAGCTTTGGATTTCTTCCGCGATGTAGGTTTCATGGGCAAAACCTTTATTTTCTTAGATGGATCCGCCTCATTAATGGGATTCCTAGGCGGTGTTACTTCACCTTGCTTCTGCCTCTCTTCTTCTCCATTGTTCTTTTATTTGTCTACTTCTTCATCACCTCCTTCTCCAGGTGAGTGTGAAGAATTTTCTTCTGATGTACTTCTCAGCTTCTGTACGTCTTCTATCTTCTTCCTTCTACTAGTTCCAGGTGTGTTATTCTCTTTGCAAGTTGCCTCCGAGTTGCCGATTAGTTTGGGGTCGGACAGTTCTGCGGGGTCAACAGGGATAAGGAGCTTTGTAGGCCAGTCCTTAGTTACTTCTTCTAGGTCTTCCTCTGTGAGATTATAGTATGATTTAAGATCTTCTTTACTCTCGTCTGCGCATGCAGTGATATAGATAAAATGCCAATCTGCGCGGAACTTCATAAGGGGCCTGAACCGGTGCAGGGTGTTCGACGTCATACGAGGGACATCCCCAATAGCCCTCTTTAACTGTAGATAGTAGGTATGGAATACCATGTTCGACTACCATTGTTTCCCCATATCTCTCAAATACCAAAGCGTGGTGAACTTCATAGCGAGTGGCTCGAATGACTCTATGTTAGGGAAGGTCGCACCTTCTGGCATCCCCCAAGCAGAAAACACGATGAGGATCAACAACCACCTAAAATGGAACTCATAGCCCTGATCCTGAGCTTCAGGGAAATATAATTCTAATTGGTTAACTAAGTACTTTTCCCAGTTCATCTGTAGTCCTTCCATGCATTTTCTAGCGAGGTCAACAACGAACCCTATGACCTGCGTAGGTCTGTTCTTTCTCACTAGCTTTCCTGTGATCAACTGGTAGGCTAAGCGCACTGTGCCATTCTGGATGGAGGCTACCTTGTAGCCTCACATCCCCTTTTCTACATCGCCATAGGTATCTTTAATCCTTTGCACCAGGGCGTGGTCTGTAGCCTTCCCCGGGTAAAAGTCTTGCGGGTCTGGTCCTTGCATGCTCAATCCGATGATCCTATGGATCAATGCCGGATCGACGGTGATGCGTCTGTCTAGCCATAGATAACCACCATGGTAGCATGACAATAGGATATTAACGCACATGTTAACCTCTTGGTGCCTTCCAAAATTTGGTATCTTCATCACGTTCAAGATAGTGGACTACACGAGGTTCATAGTCCATGGTTGGGGGATTATTCTCGACTTCTTCCCCTTCGTCCTAGTCAAATACCTGTGAGGGGCGAGCATGTTGAATTTATTGTGATATCCTAGGTTGAAGTCACTTATATTTAGTGTCATGATCTTAGCTGACCGAGGCTTTCCTGCGCGTATCCCTTTCAAGAGGTACGTAGTAACCACAGTGTAGTCGAAGTCCCTGGGGACATTGTCACGACTCATCGCACCGGCCAGAGGCGGGATGTAGTTGGATAGGATAGATGGGATTAACTTCGCATTCAACAAGTCATCTTGATGCTTGGTTATTTTCTCGACTGCAGCTCGAGATGGTCCAGATCCACGAGCAGTCGATGGAGAGGTTTGCACTCCTCTCATCGATGAATCTTGAATCCCTGCAGACATTACTTTTTCAACCATTAGATTGATTAGGAATTCTTCTACACAATTTTCTATTGCATTGAGTTCGTTCGACATGCACGCTTAAGATCGATGAACAAACACTCAATGTAATAGAACAGGTGGCGAAGTCTCAGTAAACACAACACGGAAACAATGAGTTCTCCTACTGGCTCAGATTCAATTCGCGAAAGTGTTCTTGGTGCAATAGTCGACGGGATAAGTAGACAACAATGTAATGGATCTCTCCAACGGTCGAGAATCCTTCATCAATGCAATTCCATTCGTTATGGCGTGGTCCCAACGGTCCGATGGTGAACTTTCTGGTCATAACTGTTGTTCTAACTGTCTGGGAGCATTGTTCTAACGGTCATAATGCCTCCAATGGTTATATTTCTTAGCCATGGCGAAGTGCCACTTTGTGCTGTTCTGATATCCCGATGAAGTTCTAGTTTGGCAAACCTTCCTTCTGCGAAGTCCCCTCTGGAACCTCCTACAACTTTTCTAGCTTTTCTCTCTTCTTACTGAGATTTCTAGCCTTCTTCCCTATGATCTACGTCTCAGTATTCCTCTTTCTATTCTAATTATTATCTGTACTTAACATAGTAACTTCGTGCTGATGAGATTATTTCATAGGGTTAGAGAGTAATGCTTCTTCTTTGTCTGGGGTAGGTTCTCTACTCTCCTGTATAGATAGATGTTTCAAGTCTTCCTAGGTTCTTTCAACTTCGACATCCAGATTTCTAGTTCTTAGTAGCTTCGACTAGTCCTCTTGTTCTTTCAATAAGTGTGATATCCTCTTAGTCATGAAGTCTCTGAGTTCTTGATTTTTCTGTTTTAGGGATTCCTCTTCTTTTCTTCGGGTCTGATCCTTCTCAATCCAGGTTTTTCCTAGCAACATAGAAAATGAGGCACTGTTCTCAATAAATTTAACAACCTCAAATTCTTCCTCTGTTGAATTTCCATGAGCACTCATAGATATCTGGGTAAGTATTCCACATAGGGTTATCATCTTTCCTCTAAATAATCCTATTCCTCCCAATGAAGGAATAATAGCAGGCTTTCCTAAAATTTCCCAAGTTCTTTCTGTTATGATATTCACTCGTGTTTCCTCATCCAAAACACAGTCTATGTTGAAGTCTCCTATAATACCCCAAGGATGTGCCCTAATTGCATAATGAATTGTAATCTTGTTTTATAGGCTGGTGAGCCAAGTTTATCTAAGTTGGTGGGCTTATGTTTTTATTAGGCCAGAGAGCCTAAGTGTTGAAGACCAAGAGCCTGATTTTTGTACATGTAATAATGCACATTATTAATATAAAAACACCTCTGTGTGTGGACCAACCACGATGAATGAGTGCTGGGGGACTAATCTTCCACAAAGTCTGGGTAAGGGAGAGGGGGATGAAAGGTTTGGGAGAAGGGATAAGCTTAAGAGCTTAAGTCCTTGGGAATAATAATTAAATATTATTCCAAAGTTGTGTAAATGTTTATGTTTTATCCTAAGTTCCTGTAAGGGGGAACGTGTGAAAAATGGGGAGCATGCAGCCCTAGGGAGACAGGTGTTGACCTGGGCGCATGTAGTTAAAACCAAAGAAGGGAACTGTATTGGGGGTTTGACCTTCCATTCTCCATCATCCGTATGAACTTGCGGGTGTCCATGATCGACCTATGCTTTTGGGCATTTGTTCTGGGAAATATTGACTGAAACCATTAAGTCTCTGCGTGGGATATCTGTACACCCTCATGCATTCCCAAAACCTGAGCTGTGAGCCTGTCCTGTATTGTTGGTTGGAAAAACTGAATGTCCCATAATTGTTGAAACTTGTTATGTTGTAGCATCTACCTGTATCCAGTTTTGGGAAGCCCGTGTTTGTGTTTCTAGTAGATGGTTGTGGCCACACAATGCTTGACTGCGTGTGGCTTGCGGACCAGTGTATGTTCACATGGAGCCTCATGACTACCTCACTGTGTTGGAAATTGAGTTGAAGGAAATAGGTTCTCTGGCCTGGTATAACACTCTCTCCAAGTGAGGGAGGTGGTTGCGGTTGAAGAGGTACGTTTCCAATCCTGTGAGAAACTCTCTCCAGGTGAGAGAGTGTACGGAGGAAGTGAGAAATCCTGGAAGGAGTCTTGTAGCTGCTACAGAGCTCTAAGACTTCCGGTCCAGTCTATTTCTGAAGACCAAGGAAAGTGAAGTTAGCAACTGAAGGACTGTCTTGGTGACAGAGAAGGTGTATACTCTTGGGGTGGGACAGGCATGTGGGGAATGAGAGTCTATGAGCAATGGGCATAAGTGGCTCCTGGGAGAAAATACTTCCTTTGTAATTTTGTGTTTTCTCGTTGACCTTGCCTAGCCTAGGATTCCCTGACCGATGGAGCTTAGTCCTATCTCGGGGGTGACCTACTGCTGAGAGTGATGAGCAGTGCAGTCTAAGGATGGGAGGTTTGTGGAAGGTCTGCACGCAGTTGGTGGATTACTACAGTTTCAAAGATAAGTATCAGTTGGTGTTTAATATTATGTTTTTCATGCCTGTGATGCTTATATGTTATCATGTATTATGTTGCGCATATGAATTATTGTTGACATCCTACATGATGTATATTAGCAGTAATCATGTTCTTACTCTAAATTGTTTAATTAAATATGTTAATTAGATTTATTATGCATGTTATATATATAAGTATGTGAATGTTTTGTGTATTATCATTTCCCGACAAGTGGGTTGATGGCCAGGGATGTTACATCTCCTATTCTTGTTTCTATGCACTCTTTTTCTTTTAAGATCTCTGATAAGTTGATATTTCTGTGATCATTCAGGGTTTCTTTCATTTGTAGTAATACACTCTCTGATTCTTTCTGGGGTTCTTCCATGGTCTTAGTTTCTTAACCTTCCTCAAGGTTTTCTTGTCTCATATTCATTCTTTCAACCTTAGCAATCATTCTAGGGAAATCAAAAACTTCATGGTCCATATCTTTACAACAGAGACAAGTAGGTCTTCTACCAGGGCATTCCTTAGAAAGATGTCCTGGTCTTCTACAACTGTAACAAAGAGTTAATCCTCTCTTTCTCTTAAATGATTCCCAACCTTTCTTGTACTGCTCACTAGGATCATAGTA
The DNA here is from genome assembly GCA_000966675.3 of Picea glauca. Lineage (NCBI taxonomy): Eukaryota > Viridiplantae > Streptophyta > Pinopsida > Pinales > Pinaceae > Picea > Picea glauca. The sequence goes on from JZKD02S1656007.1 coordinate 476,036, forward strand.
GCTAGCCTACAAAAAATTATTCCTAGGATCCTGCATCCATTTGTTAGTCCAAACATTCTTTCTATGCATAGGAATAACATATATTTCACTATTCTTATCAGATCTACTCATATCAAATCTTCTTTCTTCTAGTTGTGCCCTAGTTTTCAGGCTAGGACAAAATTTATCAAACATACCTAGATCTATACTTTTGAAACAAGAAGTTTCACTTATCTTACCTTTTCAATAAAAAAATTTCACTGTTCTTACCTTTATCAGTGCACAAAGCTTCAATATCTTACCTCTTTTCTTCATATCAGACTTCTCTTCTTAGCACAGAGCTTTACAAGTCAAGTATAATACTGTGCACTAAGGCAACAGATCTACACACAGAGCTTTCTCTTTTCTTCAATTCCCAACAATCATAGTTTCAGGTACCGAAAATGGAACCATTTGTTGGCACATAGGGGTAGACCCAGGATTCAATGCTTGAATAGCACACCAACAAAACCCTAACTACCGACCCTTTTGGAAACACCTGTGAAGCAGATGAAGTCTCACCAGAGGTACAGGGAGGGGTGGTTGCAGGACTCCGGTGTCTGCAACCTTAGCTGGGACACATATATTTGATTACAGCACCTTAACATAGCACTTAGAAATTATCATTCATTAGTATTCAGCCTTTGTTTGCAGCGCAGATAAACCCTAATTATAGAGAAGTGCAGTATTTGACATGATCTAACATATTCAATAACTAAGAACATCAACACAGATCAGATCTAGCATCTTATTCACATCATTAGGCACTAATATATCATATTCATCTAAGCATACATCATTTCACTAAGCATTAATCATATGAACAATAAAACAATCATAATTCACAAAGAAACCACAACACAGGATATACATGGTTCAACCCTAGCCTGGGGCTATGCCCACCAACTCTTCTTCTCTTTATTGTCTTCTATCAATCATCTACATGCATAGAGCCACACGAGCCTACTCCGCATAGGACAAGAGATCTGCACACACTCCACGATATCCTCTTTCCCCGAGTTAGGTTACATCACAAAGCCCTACAAAATCCTCTTACATCCACTTGCACTTATCTCTGGAAGTGTCCAACATAGCATGCACAAAGAATTTACAATTATCACTCACACTTAGCATAACATCACACAGATGCATCTAGTGTCTCATCATTTAGCATGTGTTGGCATAGGAGAAGACCCGAGGTTCACTCCAAGAGCGCACCAACGAGCCCTAGCTATTGGGCCTTTCAGAAACACCTGTGAAGCAGATGCAGTCTCACCTGAAGAAACTATGAGGGGGTTGCAGGACAAAGATGTATACAACTAGGGGAATATCAAGTGAATCTAGTATAACAACAACTCAACATGCATATATCACTTATTAGGATAGATCTATCCTGCACAACTATAGATCTGATCTAACACAGTAATGCAAATAATAATATACAACAACAGAGATCAAAGCATCAATCATACACACAATGCAAGATACACGTGGTTCACTCTCTCTCTAGGGATACGTCCACATAAATGTGGTTATGATTTATTAAGGTAAAGCATACAGTTTTAGTCCTCACTCTTAGCTAGCAGATCTTCTTTCTTCTCTCTCTTTCTCTCCCCTTCCTGCCCACCTAGCTGCAGGACTTGGCCTTTTCACACAGCTGAAGATCTTACAATACCAGAAGGCTCTCTCTCCCAGTACTTCTCTCTCACCATAAAATGATCTCTCTCCACAAAAATAGAGATAAATCAACAATAATATCGTACCAACCCGACCCACAACCTCCTGACCTATATTTATACATTACAATACATCACCAATAGCCTTAGGCCGAAACCTAGGTGCCAAAACCCTAGATTCCAAAACCCTAGGCGTCTAAAACCCTAGGTCAACTTGACCCGCTTTTTCCGAGCTTCACCAACCTGTCTTTCCTTCCTCTTCACGCAGTGCTCCAAAGCATCCAACGATGGATTTTTCCACTTGCTGAGTTTTCCTCAATCCATCTTTCTTGTTGATCTTCCATCCTCGATCTCCTCATCCAACGACTTGTATTTCCTCGCTTTGATCCATCTTTTCTTCTCTTTTGCTCACTTTGACCCAGTGACAGTCACTGTGTCTCCCGCGAAGTTCACTTTTTCTCCTTTTTTTCCTTTTTCTTTGCTTCCTTCCATAACCAAGGGCCAACAGGCCCCCAACACTCACCTATGACTCGCCTCGAGGCACTTCAGATTTGATCCTTTTGTTTTGCTTCGACTTTGGACTGCGTATTACAACCCTTGATTTCTTCTTTTTGCCTCCATCTCGTCCTTGTGCATAATGTATTTTTTGTGGCTGGTACCCAGTTTCAACTGCACCTGGTACGTAGACCCTTTTCTTCATGCTTTTATTGAGAGTTGCGAGGTAGATGGTTGTCATAGTACAACTTCAGCCGACTCCCATTCACCAATCCTTCCTTCCACTCTCCATTCAATGTCTTCAGCTGCACAACTCCTCCTTTGGTTACATAGGCGATATCATATGGTTCGAGCCAATGTGTTCTGAAATTCCCTGGGTGTTTTATAAACTTGTTGTCATACATCATCACTATGTCACCTTTCTTGAATATCGTCTTCTTGATGTGCCTGTCATGATATTCCTTCTCTCGTTCCTTCTGTACCTGCTGGTGGAAACCTGCAATAAATCTATCTTCTTCTAGTTCAACCAACTGTGCAAGCCTTTCTTGAAAAACACCGGTGTCATCCATGCCTGTAAAAGAAACAATTATTAATCTTCGTACTAAATACTCCATCGGGACAACAACTTCAAGACCATAAACCAACTTTAAAGGGGTCTGCATGGTTAATTTATTGCAAGTGGTTCTATAAGCCCAGAGTATTGCAGGTGCTCTTAAATCCCAATCATCCCTGTTCACACTGCAAATCTTCGTTAATGATGTCTCCAATATCTTTTTGAATGCTTCAACTGTTCCATTTGCTTGTGGATGGTAAGGTGTACTCTTTCTGATGGTGGACTGCAAATTTTCCAGTTAGGGCTTCAACTGTCTTATTGATGAAACGTGTACCTTGATCACTCATAAGGATCTTGGGGCATCCAAACCTGGTTATTATGTCATCAAATATAAAATGTGCAGTTGTAGTTGCACTACAGTCCTTGACTGCTCTGGATTTGTCCCATCTGGTTAAGTATTCTGTCGTAGTAATGATATACCTTTCTCCTGTGCACTTCCCTGGTGGGTTTATAGGTCCCACGAAGTCAATGGACCACTTTTCAAATGCTTGTAGGGTCATCTGTGGTGCTAATGGAATTTCATCTCTTTTGGACGGTTTCCCAACTCTCTGGCATAATATTTATCATCTCTGTGTAAGGTAGGCCACCAGAGGCTAGCTCATAGAACCTTCTGCGCAGTTTCTTTACCTGTGTAATGTCCTCCTGCGATGCCTTCATGAGCTTCTGCGAGGATCAGTTGGTGCTCTGCCTCCGTAACACATCTCCTTAGGATCTCATCAGGTCCCATCTTGTATAGCTGACCATCTATAAGTGAAAAGGCTGCAACGTGCACCAGTAGTTGTTTCTTCTGGGGAATTGTATACTCACTAGGTGCGATTCCTGTTGACAGGAACTGGATTATCTCTGCGAAGTGGTCATCAATATTTCTAATGGAAAGCAACTATGCATCTGACAGTGTATCCTCCAAACTGGTGTTTTCTTCTCCATGTTCCATCCTCGACAAATGGTCAGGGCCCTTGTTCATTCTTCCTGGCTTAACTATGATCTCAAAATCATAGTCTTGAAAGAGAAGAAGTCATCTGCATATTCTCCCCCCCAACACTAGCTTGTTGACCAGGTATTTCAGCGTGGAGTGATCTGTAAACATTTTAAAGTGTCCTCCCAACAAGTAGTAGAGGAATTTCTGGAGCACGTACACCATGGCTAATCCTTCTCTTTCTGTGGTGGTGTAGTTAATTTCTACCGTGGATAATATCTTGCTAGCAAAGGCTAATGGGTGATCGATGTCTCCTGTTCCCAACTGTGCTAACACAACTCCTAAGGCAATGGACAACGCATCGACATGCATATGAAACTCCTTGCTCCAATCTGGAAAAACTAGAATGGGAGCAGTGACCATCTTCTATTTCAGTGTGTCGAAGCTCTGCTGGCATTCATCTGTCCAACCAAACTGAAAGTATTTCTTCAACATCTTCTCCATCGGTGCTGTAATTTGGGCATAGCCTTTAATAAATTTCCTATAATAGCTAGTATTTCCTAGCGCAGTGCACAGTTGTTTAACTAAAGTAGGAGGTGGAAAATCAACTATAATTGCAATTTTTGATGGATCAACCAACAATCCATTCTTGCATACAATATGGAATAATAGCACTCCAAATGGTGAGAAGAAGATGCACTTCTTCAGATTTAAAGAAGTTTGACACTACCTGCAATTATCTCAAACGCCTGCTACCGAAAAGAAGCCACAACGGAAACTGAAATTCCCTTGTATCATTTGTGGTGACGATCACTACACTCGAGACTATCGACATCACAATGAAGTGGCCAAAATTTTCCAGGGAAATTCACAACCCACTGTGCTTACTCATACTTTTCCACAGCAACAATCCATGGTTGCTCAAATCCCCTCTCCTGGGGGCAGTTCTAGCCATCCTCATGATGAGGCCTCGACGAGTGAACATATTTATATGTTTAATGGGATTAATTTGAACACTCACTCTGTTAAGAACCAAATACCAATATAGTACTTTGGTGATAATTTATTATCCTTCTTGGCTTGCTTGAGGGACATATGTTTGTATGGTTGTAGTCTTAAAAATACCCAATCCCCTACTTCAAAACTTCTTTCACTACAA
>JZKD02S1656007.1:485039-506042 GCA_000966675.3 Picea glauca
AATGTCTCCTTGGTATATATAGGAGACTAGGAGTATAATTACAACTAATGGCCTAAAGCCGACATAAATAAAATAACATTACTAATATAATATGCCCCAATTAAGGGGTAATGAGTCAGTATTAGGGCTTAACATTCTCTAAGACATACAACACACCGGGTAACCCTGACAAAGGAAAGGACACTAACGGTACCAGTACTTTACTGGATCCATCACCATCCTCCTCTAGTCCTCCATCGGTTAATCCTCTGTATGGACCATTTCAGATTGAGAAACCTACGTTCAAATCTATATTACGCCCTACTAAGAGCACTATCCACAAAGATACCTTTAATCCTAGTTCACGTGTCGCCTAGAACTACAACATTGTTGAAGATTTGGCTCAAGCACCGTGTGCTATGTCTGTGTTAGAAGTTCCACAACACTGCCCCAGTCAACGTAGAATGCTCTTGGCTTCTATTGGCGCTATAGATCCTGAGTCGTCCAACCATATCATGTTTAACCTGGAAAATTATGTGTCTCGACTCTCCCACCACCTTGCTTTTCAAGTTGATGTTGTTGTTCACGATCAACAAATCCACCGAACTATTCTAGATGAGGGAGCCTCAACTTGTGTCATGTCTTTAGCGTGTTGGAAAGGTTTAAAGTCACCTGCACTTAACAAATCCCCAATTATGTTATACGCCTTCGATGGGAAAGGTTTCCATCCCCATGGGCTTTTACAGTCCCTGCCCATCCAATTGGGTGGAAAAACTGTCACTGTTGCTGTCGAGGTGGTCGATGCTCCCCTCGATTACAACTTGTTACTTGGAAGAAGTTGGTTTTATGCTATGACTGTCTTTGACTCTTCGGTCTTTCGATGTGTACAATTTCCTCATCAGGGAAAAATTTTCATTGTTGATCAGTTGGATTTCTGCACGACTGATGCTCGCGCTCCCGCTACCAACAATATTCCTTTCTTGGGAGACCACAAGATCACGTATGAAAGAATTGGTGTTGGATTAATAAAATATTATAGCCTCATGGGTACCTTCCCTACACCACTTCCACCGACTACACATCATATTTCCACCGTCGATATGATTTTGATCGCGACTTATCAATCTTTGGAATCATCTAACCCCTAGATTGTACTGAGTCCATTGGAATTCGATGCACCAGGTGACACCATGCCACTTAGTCCAACCGAAACATCATATGTTTCTATCCAATCCGCTTCTCCCTCATCAGATGACCAACATCTATTGGCACCTAACTATTATTTGATGCCATCACGGTTAAGTTCCTTGTCGTCTACGATCGATTACATTTCCCCAATTTTTCCCTCAGATGAATCTATCATGGAAATGTTGATAATTGAAGAGCTACCTCGGGATGATAACCATCATCGATCCTCTTTTCTTCCTCCTCATGAAGAAATTCAGGAAGATATATAGTCTATCTCCCCTCCTAATGTCAATTTTCCATCGTCTCCCATGCCTTCGACTTTCGACTATTTGGAACCGATAGTTGACATGGTGATATTTTTGGTAGGGATTTTGGAACCTGATATCCTTATCCATGTCGCGGCCCTCGACATTTTTTCTTTCTAGAGTGATTTTCTTCCATCCAGTCTCTTGGAAGCCATGACCAAGTTTTGTCCCTTGACATGGTGTCCTTCCAGAGCATTTTTCTCTTGGCATCCATGATCAAGAAGAGTCCACGAGCATATTTTTTCTCTCTGTGGAAAGATCGTTAAAAAATGAAATAGAGGTTACGAGGATAGTCTTCTCTTCCCTGTAGCAAGCTCGTTAAAAAATGAAACAGAGGCCTTGAGCTTAGTTTTCCTCTTTGTAGAAAGCTCGTTAAAAAATGAAACAACAATCTGGGGATTGAACCTAGAGCCCTGAGCATAGTTCATTTCTTGTTTCAAGCTCGTTAAAAAATGAAACATTCACCTCTCTTGAACATTCATTTCATCCACCCTTATCCTTTTTCTCCATCTAGTAGAGAAATTGGTGACAAACTCAAAGTCGGTGAATGAATTGAAGCTTGGGGGGCATGTCTCCAGCCTTTGATGATCATTCTGGAGGTAAGCCACTAGCTTTCAAGCTGGGGGCATATCGAGTTAGTCTTTGTTCTTTCTCGTGCTTGAAAAACATGAGAATGTAACCGAGTAGACTTTTATCACTTTTTCAGACTTTCATGGATAAAGGAAAAAGGAACCCCTTGGAGTCTTCTTTGAGATCTTTTCATAATCTCTAAACATGAAAATATTGACGAGTGATATTGATTCCTTTCCCACTCATTAAAAGGTTTGAAAGGGCATCTTTCAAGTGATAATTTATCTCTTTTTCGGCCTCGCAAGACTAACATTACAAAAAAGGAAAGCATTGGAGTCGACTTTAATTTGTTTTCAAACTCTCTAAATATGAAAACCATCGAGTTTACCTTCTCTGGAGTTGTTAAACAATCATACATTGAAGGGCCCATATGGGATTGAACCCTTACTTATTCCAGTTCGTTAAACAAAGGAAGAGGGACTTACTAAAGGTGAGTCATATCGAGCATGTGTTACCCTCCTCGAGCTCGTTAAATTAAAAATAGGTACTCATCTATCTGGATGGGGGAGAATTTGAAGGAGGAAATCCAAGTAGTTTTTTGAGAACATTACCAGTAACCCCTACGGTCGCTCTTGAACACGACATTTTGTCTTTGCATGCATTTTAATCTACTGAACCTCTGCACTAAGACAATCCTTTGAGTTTCTTTTACATCTTTGGGTCACCTGATGAAAGTCACATCATCCATTGCATTATCAAGTTTTGGTCCATGTCATGTTTCTGCTGATGTGCCTCAATGTTCAAGGGAAGTATCTGTCTCGAGAGTCATCCATCACAAATATCTTGTTTCAATACCCATGTCAGTATATGTTCATTTGGTCTACCAATTACATCTATGTGTCTATTTCATGTCGTTGATGGGGGATACATCAAGGCCCTCCTTCGACAAGTCTATTCCTATCGACTTCAACACATTATCCAGGGACTCAGACTTAGAAACCAGTTAGTACCTTGGGACCTGCATGCCTCAATGGAAGGCCTCCTCATGTCCGACAATGGGTTTACATCATTGACCTCTGATTGTATGATTCCAAGGATGTCCGACTTCATCTCATTCATTCAAATTCGTTGGAATGTACTAGAGTACATTGGGAATCATTGACATCAACGGTGATCTCCCTTGCGCTTGTTAACAGTTTACATCATTGATGGGTAATCAAGTGGTTTCTACCATGTTCGACATAAGGACATCTACTCATGTGGTTATATTTGTACTACATTGGGATCGGTAAGAAGACCCTGGTTCGAGTCATAACTATTATATGTACTTTGCCCAGGTTGCGAAGGAGTTCTTTTGAACTATGACACATATACAGTTACATAGATCCACTTTGTATTGGTCATGGCTATGTCTTGTCATTTCATAGATCCACTGTGTATTCTTCATGGCTAGGATCAGTTCATGTCATAGGAGTATAGATCCACATTGTATCTGCATTAGCTATACCATTTTGTCAATATAATTATGGATCCATAGTGTATTTTATGGTGTCCATACCTAAAAAGTCTTTATCACTCAAGAATAGGTATGCCTGCCTTGGGTTTTGAAACAGGTCATAATATTTTTTTGATAGTTGTGTGCAGCTTTTTCTAGTTTATTTGCGTCCATACCCTTGCTCGAAAAAGTATACAAAGTACTTTAGTCATCATCATCTTCTAACTTCATACTTTGGGGGGAAATCTATTACACCTCAAAATTACTCACTTCGATAGTGTCGCAAGTGTCGTCATTACAAGTGTTGTAAGTGTCGCATCTTGTCCGCAAGTGTCGCATCTTGACTATAAGTGTTGCAAGTGTCAAAAATAGTATGCTACCATATTTCCTATGTCATTCCCATAATGACATCATGAAGACACTTAAGACACCTCAAAGGATAGTTTAGAAGAATAAAAATCACTTGGCAAGAAGTACAAGCCCTTTGCCATTGGAAAAACCACTCAAAAAATGAATTTTGGAGAGGAGCGCTGCCCTACCCACTGTTAGGGAGTGATGGTGCTCCCTGAGCCTCTTTGGGGGAGTGCTTGAGATCCCTGTGTACCCTTATGGGGGAGCACTACCCTCTTTTGAGAAAATTCTGGGTTTGTTGAGGCAACTTAGGGAAGAATTCTTCAAATCCTGAAGGTAGTTAGATTCGAATAGATGGTCAAGGAATGATCTTAGGGGAGATCCACAACTAAAAGAGAGGAATCCTCAAATCATCCCAAATATATATCAAGTGGTTGGACTCCTCCAAGGTTATATAAGGAGGCCTTCTCATGGTGAAAGGCACAATGGAGATTGGAGATGTGAAACTTATGATCTCATGAGTGAGATGTCATCAAAGAAATCAATGGATATTGATTGAGAAAAGGGGTTGGACAAGGAGAAATGGAAGAGGTTGTTGCACCTTCATTCAAAGGATTGTAAGTACTTTTACTTGTTCTCATTAATATAATCAATGCTTGGCTTGTTTCTTTCAAACTTGTGCTTGTTCCATATAAGTTTGTGTAAAGTATTTGGATCTATGATTGAGCTAATATCAGTAGAGTAGGAAGTCCATTGTATCTTTGTTTGTCTTATAGGATCTCTCAGAGAGCTCAGGATCAAAGCTCAACTTGGACTTTGCAAGGACAAACATCGCTAATAAGGTACATATCTTTCTCCTTCTCTTTATTCATTATCTTGATAGGATCTAAAAGGAAGTCAGTGTCCATGTTAATCACTTTCTGTCTTGGCCTTAGAAGTCTAGATACCAAGAGGGAATCTGCTTTTCTGCGGGGGGATTCACCTTCAACACTTAGACATTCAATATTATTTTTTAACAAACTAAACACAGTCCAGTCATCAAAATATGCTTCTAAACATTTATGAAAAAACTCTTTGAACGCTTCGACCACCACCTTGGAAAAGATGGATGGGGAATTCTTCAGTCCAAATAGCATCACTGTATATTGGTAGGATCCCCATTCTGTGGAAAACGTGGTCTTGTGGTGGTCCTCCTTGGAAATCCGGATCTGATGGTATCGTGAAAATCCATCTGTAAAAGAATATACCTCCTGCCCTCCCACATTGTCTAATACTTCATCAGTGAATGGTGTAGGGAAAGGGTCATGCATACATGAATCATTCAACTTCCTAAGGTCTACACATATCTTGATTTCTCATGTATTCTTGTCTTTCACCACCATAGGGATGATCCATTCCGACAGGGTCAATAATCCCTGCTTCTAACATTCAGTCGAGCTCAATCTTCACTTTTTCCTTGTATTTCAGGTTCAATCTGTAGGGTCTTTGCTTGACTAGATTTGCACCTGGTTTCAAAGGTATTCTCATCTCTCCCATGGGTCCTTTGATTCCCTTCATATCAATGAATTTGGTTGGAAACAAGTCCTAATATTCATGCAAAAACTCTGTAATCTTATCAATGGTAGGAACATCCCAATAATCTGCGATATTGGCAAGCTTCAATGTCTCCTCTGTTCCAATATTGACCTTTTTGATCTTGATTGGCTGACCAATAAATGGTATCTCAACTCGCGGTCCCTCCACATATCTTTGGAATCCTCTTTGAGTGATGTTTACCTTCCTCGGATCATCGTTGTCATCGACATTGATGTTGTAGCAGCTCTGCAATTTCTGGAGAAGCACGGTCCATTCGTCCTCTTCTTGTTCCATAGGGAGGATATATGCCTCCTCGAATAACTTCTGTCTCACAATCTGTAATGTTTGGTCTACTGAAGGATATTCACTTTCAAATAAAAAGGTGGTTACAAAATTATGAATCATACCTTCCCAATCTGTAGTGACGAGGCCCAGCTCTTCTTGAAGGTACCAATTGATAGGAGTCGTTTCCAGCGTGTTAATGAATCTGTGCACCCATTGTTCTCGAGGAATGTCACTCCAGGCCTCTTCATAACTTCGCACATGGTCCTTTGGGCAACTTCGACCGGTATACCTTACTTCTTGTGCTGAGAACTACATTGTCATCAAGGTTTGACATTGGTTCTAGTTTGTGATCTTTCTTTTATGTGTCCCCCACCATCTTGTTGGTGTGGCTTTCAGGGCCTCATCCATTGCCAACAATTGTTATTGTGTTGGTACACATGTTTCAAAATATGATAGGAAGGCTTCTAAAGGGTTCCGACCATCAAATGTGGGTAAGTTACTCACTGTTGTGCCGATCCAATGAACTTCTCTAGTTAATCTAGCACATCTTATGGTAGATACTTCATACATTTGGTTCTGCCAATTCTCCAGTGATTCTTCTAAATCTGATGAGCATGCGCTGTCTCTTCGCCAGATCAGATTTCCATCAGTTGTAGGGTTGATGTAGTCCTATTGTCTGGCTGTTAGTTTGTAGATGTTTTCTAGTTCATATGCGTGGTCTTCTTCTCTGATGGGATCTGTATATCACTAACCCTCAGCTAGATCTAAGGGTGAAATGACCCTAATGCCATCTCTTTCAATTGTCATATGTCTTTTCTTCAAATCAATAACGGTGGAATTGTTGAAGGCCCAATCAATTCCTAGCAATGCAGTGTAAGGGAAACTGTCATCAACAATTTCAATTACCTCAAAATCTGCAAAGGTTCTAACTCTGTCGATGTCCACAGGGACATGCTCCAATCATCCAAATGGGTTGAAAACTTGCTTATTATCCATTCTAAGCCTAATAGGGGAATGGATCGGCTTGATTTTTCCCATCAATGCCCAAGTTTGGTTCGTCATGGCATTGACCTCCGACCCTAAGTCGAGGACCACATAGTCTATATCATACTGTCCTATCTGAGCATTCAAATGTAATTCTTTATTTGTCCTTTTCTTCTTACCAATTTGGTGTACTTCCCTATTTAGTAAGGGGTTTACCTTTCCTAGCTCATACTACATGATAAAGTTCTGTTGTTCTTGCACAATGTTCTCATCCTTAATTAACTTAAGACATGTGTATAAGAATTCAATGAGCTTACTTACCTCTTTTCCTTGCTTTGACTAAGAAAAACGATCAAATGCCTGAGACATTCCATATTCTCTCACTTTTGGTTGTGTTTTTTTATGAAGACCCTTGGTCTCCCTTGAACTCCTGTCTTGCCTCCTCGAATATTTGTCTTTCTTTCTTTGCATTAAAAGCCTGAGACTTCTCCACAAATTTCCTGATACCTGAGTCTTCTGCGACCTTTCGTTGGGTTATTCTATCCTCTTCTATAGCAGCACCTCCCTGAGTAATAACAATGACTCTAAGGTATTCTCCACGAGGTTCATCATATATTAGTTGCACTTGCAGGTTCTATTGGGGTCCTCATCTTTCCTGAAGTTTAGCTAGCAGTATAGGGCTGTCCTCAATGACATGCTCGAAGGAGTTGCAATAACTGCAAGTGGTACAAGGGTTCTGATAGTCCCTTTCTAGATGTCCTGGTTGTGCGCAGTTGTAACAGATTATTTGTCTTCAGCCTTGGTCCTTCCTCCTCCTCGTCCTCATCCTATGTATCCACCGCAAGGATTGAAATTTCCTCTTCATGGGGAGTTATACTATGCATTGTTTCCTTCTTGATGTACTTCACCTTGGATCTTGTATATGTCTCTTGATCTTTCATGCATAAGGTCAAAGGCCCTACAATATCTGTCATCATTCCCTACTGACTTACAAAATGTGAAATACAATTTTGTGGGTGTCTAAACATACTTCTTCATAAAATAGCACTCACTAGGGTGATGTCAATTTCTTCATACTTCGCACTAGGGCAATTTGACTTGCTTCAAGGGGCTTGGTGCTCCTGAGGCCAAATATTCGTGAAACAGGGGACAATGCTCCTTATCATGGCCTTCTGATATGCATATTACACACCATATATCTTCTCTTTTGTCCTTCCCCTTTTGCTTCTTCATATCCTTGACCTGTAGAGACAAACTAGTTAGCTGGCTCAAGATCTGGCTCATACCTGAGCTAGATTCTCACATAGGGGTTGATTCAAGCTTCATGGAAATCTCCAATGCTTCTGCCTGTGAATCAATATTCTTCTGCATGAGGGGAACTATGATGTGTGGTAAAAGGGAAACGATGAACCATTCTTTATTCTATTCATCTGGGATTTGAAAAGTTAATCGGCCTGTTAAGGTCTTGAATCTATGGTCGAACTCCCAAACATGTTCGACTACCTTTTGCTTGATATCTTTCAGCTCTATAATACATTGTGACTCCAACTTAGTTTTCTTAAACTCTGTAATCAACACAATCTTGATCTCAGTCAATGGCTTAGGCTGCGCAAGTCCTTGGACAAGCTTCATGTACTAGCTCAACGTGCGGTCCCTCAGTGTAGTACTAAACTGGTTTCTTTTAATAGCTTCATCGGTAACATTTTTTATGTTCCATACAGCCTCACACAGGAACCAGTGCTGATCAGGATCTTCAGATCCATATCCTCTAAAGATAGGGAGCCTCATCTCATCTTCCATGGAGTTGCCTAGGTTGCCTATCTTAGTATATGTTGAACTGCTAGTAATAGTACTCTGTGGAATATTCTAACTATTCTGATTACTTAGAAATATTGAGGCAACATGAGGGTTAATAGTACTTACTTCAGTTTTCTACGTAGTTCCTAAGGTTTCTGGCTCGTTTCGGCAAAGTTCTTCAGCTTCCCCTTCTTCTGCTTTGGTGGGTTCCGAATGTTCTTCATTTTTCAGGTCTGCCTCTTCTCCATATTTTTGCTTAAAGAGGTTCTCAAGGTGAACCCCTCAAAATACTCTCAAATTGCGTGTATGTCTAGCTTCTGTGTCGATGTCTCTTTCTGATTTCTTGAGCATTAGCCTTTTCAAATTCACCCGATCTACTGTATCTTCAAGAGGCTCTTTTCATGTAACAACATCTTGATTCTCAGCTTCAGAAAGTGCAAAAATTTTCCTTTGGGCCCTTTGAAAAAGTATCTCTCAGCTTGGCTATATGATTCTACTCTATCAACAACAAACTCGGTGATATACCCTCCAATGGTACTATCAAACCAATGATCTAATACTCTAGATACAACGTTGTCGACTCTCTTGACCTTCTGGATCAGTGTTGACGTCCAAACCACAGGAGGTCTAGACCTGATCTCGAACTGGGTATCAACTAACCTAGCCAACCACTCAGACAACTCTTGATGAATTCCTCCAAAGAATATCTCGTGAATGTCGGTGAAGATGTATCTTTGTAGCCAATCTTCAGTACTCAGCTTAGGGTTCTTGTTTTGGGCTTCAATGAAGTCCCTCTCTTGATATTCTATCCACTTTTGAATCTCTGTCTTCAATGGGAACCAACTTGACATTCCCTCAAGAATATTCCCATCCTAACAACAGAACCATTTGTTGGCACATGGGCAGACCCGAGGTTCACTCCAAGAGTGCACCAACAAGCCCTAGCTACTGGCCCTTTTGGAAACACCTGCGAAGAAGATGCAGTCTCACCCGAAGCAACTATGAGGGGGTTGCAGGATGAAGATGTATACAACCAGGGGAATATCAAGTGAATCTAGTATAACAACAACTCAACATGCATCTATCACTTATTAGGCTAGATCTATCATGCACAACTATAGATTTGATCTAACACAACAATGAAAATAACAATATACATCAACAAAGATCAAAGCGTCAATCATACACACAACGCAAGATATACATGGTTCACCCTCTCTCTATGGATACATCCACAGAACTGTGCTTATGATTTATTAAGGTAAAGCATACAGTTCTAGTCTGCGCTCTCATCTAGAAGATATTATTTCTTCTCTCTCTTTCTCTCCCCTTCCTGTGCACCTAGCTTCAGAACTTGACCTTCACACACAGATGAAGATCTTACAATACCAGAAGGCTCTCTCTCCCAGCACTTCTCTCTCACCATACAATGATCTCTCTTCACAACAATAGAGTTAAATCAACAATAATATCATACCAACCCAACCCAGGTCCTCCTGACCTTTATTTATACATTACAATACCTCACCGATAGCCTTAGGCCGAAACCTAGGTGCCAAAACCCTAGGTGTCTAAGACCCTAGGTCAACTTGACTCTCTTTTTCTAGGCTTCACCATCGTGTCTTTCCTTCCTCTTCATGCGGTGCTCCAAAGCATCCAACGATGTATTTTTCCGCTTGATGAGTTGTCCTCGATCCATATTCCTTGTTGATCTATCATCCTCGATCTCCTCATCAAACGACTTGTATTTCCTCGCTTTGCTCCATCTTTTCTTCTCTTTTTTTCACTTCGACCCAGTGATAGTGACTGTGTCTCCCGTGCAATTTTCTTTTTCTCCTTTTCTTCCTTGTTCTTCACTTCCTTCCATAACCAAGGGCCAACAACATGGAACCCTTGCTTACATCGCCTAGTTATCTATTTATACATTACAAAAGGGCCTAGACATGGTTAAACCCATGGGCCGACATCCCCATACCCGTTACATAAGCCCAAAACCCAAAAATCCCGAAATAAGGGGCCGAGATCCCATGATCTCTGCTTTGACTTGTGCTCCACCTTCGACAGCCTGTCGAAGTCCCAAAATAGGTCAAAACATGACCAAGGATCTCCAAAACTTGGTCAAGGGCCAAAAATCACCATGTAACCAAACCAGATACCAAGATACTAGTACAACCAATATGTACTACTAATCAATGTACCGTACCAATATCACCAAGATGTACCATGCATCAACAAGACATGCCTCTCAATCATGTACTATACCATCACCAAGCATAAGATAGAATCACATACACATACTGTTGTAGCAGGAATTTTTGGGAGTAAGCGTAGCAAACGAGGCAGATTAAAATAGGAAAGAGAGCGCAACATATTTTGAGGAAAAGTAGCATGCACGACAGGATTTGCAGAAATCTGACACATATGTAGACAAACCTAGCCATGTTAGGGTTAGGGTTTTGGGGATGTATTGTAAGGGTTTTAACCCAATTTTGTAGTATAAATAGAAGAGGTCTAAGGTATATTGAGGCATCTATCCTTTTTGTGTAAGTGTCTTTGAGAGACCTATGTGTAAAATTTTGCATGAAGAAAGTACTCAGAGCACCCTTTTGAGTTGAATTCTATTTTGAGAGATGTGGAGCTCATATGGAGTCAATCTAGAGATGTAGCTAAGGGTTAGGTCACAAGTTGTGGATCTTGGTGTGACTTTGTTCCGCCTCACTACTCTCTAATATTCTATGATGTAATGCACCCAATGCCATTTTGATGAAGAAGAAGAAATAAAAAGAAGAACTTTGTGGATGTATCCCCGGGGGGGTGAACCATGGTAAATTTTTTTGTTGCAATGTGTCTGAATGATTTTGTTATTTCTGCAATTATGGTTAAATGGTTAGATGAATGAATGGTTTAAATTACAATGCACACTAGAAATATGTATGCAAAATGAAAATTATGAATAAAGGAAATAATAGATCCAATGAATGGTATGATAAAATGCATGGTCAAGTAGAAATAAAAGTAAGAGAAAAAACCCCAATCCCTTCCATGATTATAGACACCTACATCCTACAATCATCCATAAACCATCTTGAGTGATATTGTGTTGTGCACCTTATGGGTGGTGTATCCTTCTGGTTTACCAAAAGGGCCGATGGTGAAAATGGTTTTGTTGGAGAACTAAGGTAGCCATACATCCAACAAATGGTTCTATTATCGGCTAGGAATCAAAAGGAGAGACATGAAGGGCTTTGGTGAAGATGATGCAGTGGTAGAAAGGGATGTTCAGGCCATTGAATCCTATGAAGCAAGATATTTAAATATGGTTGGAGAAAAAGTAGTTAGAGTTCGCGCAGAAAGATAATAAGGGTTCTTGGTATACACTGCACCAGTAGAGTTATGTGTTTACTAATTTGCATGAAGCATATTTATGTTATTTTATAGAATTATTATAGGAGTGGATATTGAGTTTGAAATATAACCATATGACTAATCGGATTAGGCCAGTAGTGTGGATTGCTGAAAATATCACACGGTTGGAAAGGGTTAATAATAAATTCATGCACGCAGTGGATTTCTGGTTAGACAACATTACTATGGGGTTTATCACTAAGTTTGTAGTAGATATAGTGAAGTCATATAATTTTGCAAAGTAGCATTTCTTGAGGGGACCTAGAGGGAGGTACATCATGTCACTCTACATGTTGATCGAGATCTTATTACATGATAAATGCATGATGGCCATGGAATCATACAACTATATCACTCTGTGCGCATGGGGGAGTTGGGGGAACCACTAAGGAATATTTGAGAAATGGAGAAGGCTCTAGAGAGTAGCCAAAAGAAGGAGGAAATGGACCCCATCATGATGTATGATGAACAGACTAGGGAAATCATAAGGATCACAGGTGTGATGCGCATCGGATGGCCCTACTTGTATAGGATGAATAATAAAAAGAGGGTAGTAGTTGAGTGAGAGGGCTTGGACAATGGTGAGGAAGAGGTAGAGGATATATGCACCATGGGGAAGATTGATGATATCTTTCAGACCACATATGAGAGGAAAAGAAGAGGTCTTGGGTCTGGTGCAAAATAAGGCTCTCCATTCTAGATTCAAATTAGTGTGGAACCCACAACCTCATGTGTGACTAAGAAAACTAAATAAGAAAAAATAGTTAACCAACAAGTGATTAATGGTAGAATAATTTTTTTAGGACATGGGTCCAGTAGTAGAAGTGTAAGTTTAGCAAATAATAGTCAAGTATCTACACCATGTGGAGGTGGTAGTTCAACAAATTTCACAATGGAAGGAAAAGATCCAACTATTAGGTTACCAGAGTTTTGAGGGGACAGGTCAGATAATCCAGAAAAAACATTTGTTCATCTGTGAGAAGATATGCGAAGAAATGCAAATTACAGATGAGGATAGAAACATTGTGCAGTTTGAAATCACACTTAGATACCGCGCATTATACTGGTACACAGGTCTCTCAAAAAATAATCCAACGAGAATGCCTACAACTGTAACAGATGTGAAGAGGCAGTTAATAACTAAATTTCAGAAGACTAGTTTATGAATGAAATGATAGAGATTAAGAAAAAACCAGGAGAATCATTCTGGGAAGTGGACTAGAAGTTCAATAGGATAAAATGTAAGTTAAAGTACATTATTACTGATACACAACATAGACAATTGTTTGTTAATTATCTGTTTCCACACTTGAAGTATCCTTTGAGACAACATAAATTCCAAAGTTAGGGTGAGGCTCTGCAGGAAAACTTACAGCTAGAGGAAAACCAATACAAGAATATAGATCTAGTTGTGGAAGATTTGAAGTAAGATATGAAGAACTTAACATTCTAGTTGAATCAGAACAAAGGAAAGGAGAAAAGAGAATATGTCTAGTGTACAATGTGCAGGACATAAGGCCATCACAAGAATGAGTACCCATTATTTTTGTAGTATATTGGAGTAGGTATTCCAAACCCTTTAGCTTCAGGAGGACCATGGTGTGAGATTTTCAAGCCACATGGGCATGATCCTTATCATTTCCCCCTGATGCAGAAGTATCAGAAAATACTGAAAATAACATTTTGTAACTTTTGTAAGTCATTTGCACATGAAGAAAAGGAATGTAGAACCTTGGAGATGATGAAAGAAAGGATTGAAGATACATACAAGGTGCATGATGAACATGTAATAGGACAACTTGCGCAACAACCACAGTATAATAATGCACAACAACCACAGTATAATCCCGCACATCAGTTTGTAGCACAACCATAGTATAATGCACATATATTTCAAGGGAAACAATAATATAATCCTACAAAAAAAATAACAACACCACCGCAGTACGATAACGTGAAACCACAGTATAATCAAGGACCAAAGTATAATACACCATGCAAAGATAATCATGGAAAAAAAGGAGACTCCAAAAGAGGAGGCCATGGAGGAAGAGGCTTTGGAGGAGGTCGAGGACTAGTAGTTTGTCATAACTTTCAGAAACCAAGGAACTATACAAGAGACTTCCCACAACCACATGCAACATGTATGTATTGTCGTGCAATAGACCATGAAACAAAATATTTCCTGACATTGTTGATAAAAAATACAGGACAAGAGGAACCAGACTAATCATAACGTGCAATGGATAGGGGTGTAAAATATATAAGAGGATGGGAAGAATATTAACATAGTTATTAGAGGTGGAGCTAAGACAGGGGAAGATGTATCCAAGAAGGAACGAGGCTAGTACCAGTGGCTCAGGAAGAATACAATGCCTAAACAAAAGTTTGATGCGTGCAAAGAGAAAGAGATATTCAAGGAAGCTAGACAAGATATCTTGAAGGAAAAGTTTGTGTCCACTTCAGGAACAAATCCAGTAGATGATATCCTAGTGTATGAAATGAATTCATTATTTTATCAGACCAATCAAAATCAGTATTTAGAACAAGTAAGTAACTTAATAAAAAATTTGGGAGCCTGTGTCAAATTGTTGAATGACAAAAATTCCTTACAAGTACTGCATAATTTGTTAAAAAAGTGTAATCCTGGGGAAGAAGGGGTAAAAAGAGTAAATTAGGTATGGAAGAAGAGAAGAAACAACAGGGAATTCAGATTGAATGCCAACATAAGAGATTTGAATATGGGGGATATCATACTAGACTTAGGATTTGAAGTCAATATTCCGCCAAAGAAGAATTGGGAAGCTATGGGAGAACCTCAATTGGGGTATTCTATGATGTAATGTTCCCAACGCCATTTTGATGAAGAAGAAGAAATAAAAAGAAGAACTTTGTGTATGTATCCCCAGGGGTGTGAACCATGGTAAAAATTTGTGTTGCATTGTGTCTGAATGGTTTTGTTATTTCTGCAATTATGGTTAAATGGTTGGATGAATGAATGGTTTAAATTACAATGCACACTAGAAATATGTATGAAAAATGAAAATTAGGAATGAATGAAACAATAGATCTGATGAATGGTATGATAGAATGCATGGTCAAGTAGAAATAAAAGTAAGAGGAAAAACCCTGATCCCTTCCATGATTGTAGACACCTACATCCTTAAGTCACCCATAAACCATCTCAGGTGAGATTGCATTGTGCACTATGTGGGAGGTGTATCCTTCTGGTTTACCAAAATGGACGATGGTGATAATGGTTTTGTTGGAGAACTAAGGTAGAACCCGAGTCAAACTGTACATCCAACAAATGGTTCTGTTATCGGCTAGGAATCAGAAGGAGAGATAGGAAGGGGTTTGGTGAAGATGATGTAGTGGTAGAAAGGGATGTTTAGGCCATGGAATCCTACAAAGAAAGATATTGAAATATGGTTGGTGAAAAAGTAGTTAGAGTTCACGCAGAAAGATAATAAGGGTCCACGGTATACACCATGCCAATAGAGGTATGTGTTTACTGATTTGCATGAAGCATATTTATGTTATTTTCTAGAATTATTATAGGAGTGGATATTGAGTTTGAAAGATACCCATCCAACTAATCGGATTAGCCTCGTAGTGTGGATTGTTGAAAATTTCATGCAGTTGGAAAGGGTTAATAATAAATTCACACGCGTAGTGGATTTCTGGTTAGACAACATTACTATGGGGTTTATCACTAAGTTTGCAGTAGATACAATGAAGTCATATATTGTTGCAGAGCAATATTTCTCGAGGGGACCCAGAGGGAGGTACATCAGGTCACTCTACATGTTGATCAAGATCTTATTACATGATAAATGCATGATGGCCATGAAATCATACAACTATATCACTATGTGCGCATGGGGGAGTTGGGGAAGCACTATGGAAGATTTCAGAAATGGAGAAGGATCTAGAGAGTAGCCAAAAGAAGGAGGAAATAGACCCCATCATGATGGATGATGAACATAGCAGGGAAATCATAAGGATCGTAGGTGTGACGCACATCAGTAGACCCTGCTTGTATAGGATGAATAATAAGAAGAGGGTAGTAGTCGAGTGAGAGGGCTTGAAAAATGGTGAGGAATAGGTAGAGGATATCTGCACCATGGGGAAAATTGATGATATATTTCAAACCACATATGAGAGGAAAAGTAGAGGTCTTGGGTCCATCCTAGAAGAAGGCTCTCCATTCTAGATTCAAATTAGTGTGGAACCCACAACCCCATGTGTGACTAAGAAAACTAAAGAAGAAAAAATAGTTAACCAACAAGTGATTAATGGTAGAATAATTTTTTCAGGATGTGGGTCCAGTAGCAGAAGTGTAAGTTCAACAAATAGCAGTCAAGTATCTACACTGTGCGGAGGTGGTACTTCAACAAATTTCACAATGAAAGGACAAGATCCAACTATTAGGTTACCATAGTTTTGAGGGGACATGTCAGTTGATCCAGAAAAGAATTTGTTCATCCGTGAGAAGATATGGGAAGCAATGAAAATTATAGATGAGGATACAAATGTTGTGCAGTTGGAAATCACATTTAGAGACTGCACATTATACTGGTACACAGGTCTCTCAAACAATAATCCAACATGAATGCCTACAACTGTAACAAATGTGAAGAGGCAATTAATAAATGAATTTAAGAAGACTAGTTTATGAATGAAATGACAGAGATTAAGAAGAAACTAGGAGAATCATTCTGGGAAGTGGACCAAAAGTTCAAGAGGATAAAGGTTAAGTTAAAGTACACTATTACTGATACACAACATAGACAATTGTTTGTTAATTCTTTGTTTCCACACTTTAAGTATCCTTTGAGACAACATACATTCCAAAGTCAAGGTGAGGCTCTGTAGGAAGACTTACAGCAAGAGGAAAACCAATACAAGCATATAAATCTAGCTATGGAAGAGTTGAATCAAGATATGATGAACTTAACATTCTAGTTGAATCAGAACAAAGGAAAGGAAAAAAGAGAATATGTCTAGTGTACAATGTGCAGGGCAGAAGGCCATCACAAGAACGAGTACCCATTATTTGCGTAGTATATTGGAGTAGGTATGCCAAACCCTTTAGCTTTAGGAGAACCATGGTGTGATATTTTCAAGACACATGGGCATGATCCTTATCATTTCCCCCTGATGCAGAAGTATCAAACAATACTGAAAAGAACATTTTGTAACTTTTGTAAGTCATTTGGACATGAAGACAAGGACTGTAGAACCTTGGAGATGATGAAAGAAAGGATTGCAGATACATACAAGGTGCGAGATGAACATGTAATAGGAAAACTTGCACAACAACTGCAATATAATAATGCACAACAACCACAGTATAATCCTGCACAACAGTTTGTAGCACAACCATAGTATATTGCACAAACGTTTCTAGGGAAACAACAATATAATCCTACACAACAACACACAACACCACCACAATGAAATAACGTGCAACCATAGTATAATCAAGGAAAAAAGTATAATAAACCACGCAAAGATAATCATGGAAACAAAGGAGGCTTCAGAAGAGGAGGCCATGGAGGAAGAGGCTTTGGAGGAGGTCGAGGACTAGTAGTTTTTCATAACTGTCAGAAACCAAGGCACTATACAAGAGACTTCCCAAAACCACATGTGACATGTATGTATTGTCGCACAACAGACCATGAAACAAAATATTTTCTGACATTGTTGATAAAAATACAGGACAAGAGGAACCAGACTAATCATAATGTGCAATGGATCGGGGTGTAAAATAGATAAGAGGATGGGAAGAATATTAACATAGTTACTAGAGGTGGAGCTAAGACAGGGGAAGATGTAGTCAAGAAGGATCAGGACCAGTACCAGTGGCTCAGGAAGAATACAACGCCTAAACAAATGTTTGATGCATGCAAAGAGAAATAGACATTCAAGGAAGCTAGACAGGATATCTTGAAGGAAAAAATTGCATCCACTTCAGGAACGAATCCAGTAGATGATATCATAGTGTATGAAATGCCTTCATTATTTGATCAGACCAATAAAAATCAGTATTTAGAACAAGTAAGTAACTGAAGAAACTTTTTGGGAGCCTATGTCAAATTGTTGAATGACACAAATTCCTTACAAGTACTGCATAATTTGTTAAAAAAATGTAATCTTGGGGAAGAAGGGGTAATCAGGTATGGAAGAAGAGAAGAACCAATAGGGAATTCAGATTGAATTCCAACATAGGAGATTTCAATATGGGGGATATCATACTAGACTTAGGATCTGAAGTCAATGTTTTTCCGAAGAAGAATTGGGAAGCTATGGGAGAACCTCAATTGGGGTATTCACCTATTCGGTTGAAGTTGGAAAATCAACACAGAGTGGTGCCAATTAGTAGGTTGAAGGGGATTCTGGTAGATTTATATGGTGTGCACACCATGGTTGAGTTTGAAGTCATTAACATAGTGGAGAACACTTCTCCATATCCAACATTGTTGTGTTTGGAATGGGGTTTTGATAACCAGGCTATTATCAATTTGAAGACAATAAATATGATATTTGAATCAGGGGAGTATATAGTTATTGTGCCATTGGATCCCTTAGAAGGAGGAAGGTATGTGGAACCTACAACATACAATATTCTGACATAAGATGTAAGTCAACTATATAGAACTACCACTCACAAAGAGGATTATATCAACCCAACTGCAGATGGCATTATTAGTTGGAGGAGTATTAGTTCTTTTTCTTTAGAATTTGACACAAGACTGGAAAACTAGCAACAACGATTACATGAATTATCTACTAGGAGGTGTTCCATAATGATGCGCACACTGAGATGGGTTGGTACAGAGGTAAGAGAACCTCCTACTTTTTATGGCTTGAATGATTTAGAAGAATTTTTAATGAAGTTTGAGGTAGAGGTTATAGAAAATCAGAGATTACCAACATTATATATTTCTTTAAAATATACACCTGCAAGATGGTGGGGTACACATAATGCAAATATCAACAATTGGTTTTAGTGCAAAAGATTACTACACATCAGATTCGACGTAGAGAAGGAGCATATATATGAGGAGAAATATGAAGGATTTGGACAACCTCAAGAGCATGTAGATAATTACATAATTCAATGGAGATCAATTCCCCAAGAAGAATTACCACACCATTTTATCCACACACCAGAAGGAATTTTGAAGAACTGGTACACATAACAAGAACAATGCAAAGAAACTGGTAACTGGGAAGAGATACAACATGATTTCATAGTTACATTTGCCTTTGAACATGAAAGTGTAGAGATCAATACAACATTGAAAGTGGTAAGAAATAGAATAATTGAAGAACCAAAGTATGAAATAATCCCATCATATTAGAAGCAGGCTAGACAAACAATTAAACAATTGCTGCACGATTATCACGTCATAGAGGAAGAAGATCCAACATAAGATAATTTGCGCAATATATAGATCCAAGAAGTGGAAGGTGAAAGGGAAGTAGAAGGTCCCAAGCTAGATTTAAAAGATTATGTTGCACCATTAAAGATCAATAAGGTCAACATTGGAACTGGAGACAACCCAAAAATGGCAAGTATTGGATATTATTGGGATAATTAGATAGTATTAAGGATCAAAAAATTACTACGCGAGTACAATGACTTATTTCCAACAACATTCTGAGAGATGAAGGGGTTAGCGAGAGAGTTAGGAGAGATGAAGATACCTTTGAGGCCATAAGGAAGACCTATCAGACATAGGCCTTACAGTTTGAATCCAATATAAAAAGATAAGGTGAAGACATAAATTGACTAGATGCTAGAAGTTGGTCTCATAGAACCTGTAGAAGAGTCAGAATGGATCAGTCTTATGGTGGTGCAGGAAAAGAAGAAAGGAGGGATCAAGATTTGTGTAGATTTGAGAAAATTGAATGATGCTTGCCTACATGATCCTTTTCCTACCCCATTTACAGACAATTTTTTGGAGAATGTAGGGGGTCAAGAAACTTATTCTTTTATTGATGGATTTTCAGGTTATCATCAGATCAAAATAGCACCAAAAGATAGGCATAAGAAAACATTTTCTACAGAGTTGGAATAATTTTAGTTTAAAATTATTCCATTTGGATTGAAGAATTCAACAACAATTTTTTCAAGGGTAGTAGTAGCAGATTTTAAGGACTTTATTCATAAGTTTTTGGAGGTTTACTTGGATTATTGAACAATGTTCAGTTTGTTGAAGGATCATATTGAAGTATTAACACTGATGTTATATAGATGCAGACAATGCCAGATATCATTGAATATCAAGAAATGTATTTTCAATGCACCTTTTGGGATTTTGTTAGGACATGTGGTGTGTAAACAGGGTCTGTTGGTTGATCCCGTGAAAATTATTGTCATAGTTAACTTACCACCACCAAATTCAGTGCACCAGTTGAAGAGTACATTGGGCCATACGAGATACTACAGGAAATTCATAAGAGGATATGCACAGATTAACGCGCCAATGGAAAATTTGCTGAAGAAAGACAGTAAGTATCAGTGGAATGATGAATGCCAACAAATTTTGGGTATTTTGAAGGAGAAGATGGTTACTGCATTGATTTTAGTATTTCCATATTGGGAAAAATAATTTCATGTGCATGTGGATGCATATGCAATAGCATTAGGAGTAGTATTAATCCAACTAGGAGAAGGTGATATAGATCACCTATTATTGGATAAATCGGTAGGTGCAGACACCAACTGATATCCCTAGATCCACTTAGATATAGAACAAAACGCACCAGAACATGTCACTTTCCTTAAGTTTTAGATATTGAATTTACTAACTAAAGAGGGATAGGTGACATACCGTTTAAGCACCGCTTCCTCTCACCATCGCCATCCTAGCTCCGTTCCAATGCTCATACAATGATGAACCTAGAAAAGAACACAACCAACCAAAGTGATAGTAATAGCTTAAAATCAATATAAACCTATGTATGTGATCAAGGAATTATACAATAAAACACAACAAGCTTTATAGGAAAGAATCATATTACTGTATCATATTAAATGTGAAAGAGAGATTACAA
>JZKD02S1656007.1:525633-544006 GCA_000966675.3 Picea glauca
TCTCTTCTCAGAGATAAGCTGCCACCATTCTAGCGAGTCTTTCACTCTGTATTTTTACAGTCTTTGTACATTTATTTCATTAATAGAAATCATGTATTACTGTATATCTGTGTTTTTGGTTGCATCTCTGATACATTTCTATTATATTATTGAATATCTGTGATATCTTTGTGCATTTCTTTATTATATCTATGATCTCATTTCGTGCTGAAAATAATCTGGATCAGTGGTATCAAAGCAGGTTGCTCTTGATCATTTTTTTCCAGTCCATGTCCCCGACGAGGTTCGAGTATAGAAAGTTGGGTATCGAGCTTGTCTCTCTTGAAGACAATAGCTCTCGCACACCCAAGAAACCCTCAATGGTAGAAGAAAAGAAAAACGACGGAGCATACAATCCTATCAATCTGTTGCTTGAGCAAGCTCTCATGCGACAGAGGGATGAAATGATGGAGAATTTTCCCCACATCCTTAAATGCCTGCCGATAGCATCAGGTGCATCTTCATCAAGAATCCACTTTGGAGGCACCTCGACTTTCAAGGTACAAGTTAATTTTGATATTCCTGTATTTGAAGGACAGATAGATGCAGAAGCCCTAGACAAATGGTTAACTATGCTAGAAGGGCTCTACAAAGATACATCCAGATTGAAATGGATTTTTTGGACATCTCATAACTCGGTGCTGCTTATCGATATGTTGTTAAAATTGAGCAGAAATTTAAGCACCAGAACAAACGGGAATTCGGGTCTTCATATCCGCAACAACCAAAGTATGACAAAGATGACCCTAACAAACAGTCTCCTGAAAACCAGTCCAAGACACAGGAAAAGAAGGGTCACGGGAAGACAAAGAAGGACACCAAAAAATGGTGTGATTTCCACAAAATCCCCTGGCAGAACACCTATGAATGTCACTCAAAACAGTCATTGGTCGCCGAGATCAAAGACAAGGGGCCAAACCCTGATTCAAAATCTGATTCTAAAAATACTAGTAAAGGACAAATCATTGACGCAGACCCCACTGCTATTTTCGCGACCGCAACAATTCAACCAGAAGAACCAACTAATCCTGAAGAGGGGGATCACCTTTTTCATTCACAGATTTGGGTGAAGGGGACCTCGCTGCATTTTATTATTGATAGTGGAAGCCAGAAAAACCTCATCTCAGTAGAGGTCATCAAACAGTTGGGATTGTTGACAACACCACACCCGCAACCATACAACATTGGGTGGCTTCGGCAAGGACAAGATCTCCATGTCAGCCAATAGTGCCGGTTGTCATACGACATCAAACTGCTCCAGGATGAGGTATTATGTGATGTTTCCCCACTGGATGTCTGTGATTTTCTCTTGGGCCAACCATATATGTGGAGATACCATGTTGTTTATGAGTCTTGACCCCGTAGTGTCATTGTTACTTTCGGGGGTCATCTCTACAGAATACCAGAGGTAGTTCCAACTATTGTTCCACCTAAAAAGTGTCGCAAGGTAGTATCTCATACTGCAAAATTCAACTTCTTCACAATCTGCTGAAAAGGGGAACATAAGGACACTACAACCACTACAACCTTGCCCCATACACCTTCTATCCAAGAGAAGCAGGTCGAAAAGGTTGCAACAAAACACAAAGATTCCTTATGCACACCTTCCTCTCATGCAACTCGACTTGTTGAGCAGCCTCAAATTCGACAGGTTCATGACAGGCTTCCACATACTAAGCAGTACGACGTCTCCAACAATACAAGCAGCTCACCAAGACGCAGATCAAGTAAACGCTTTTCCCTCTCCCCTGGGAAATCAACGCAATGGAGGACATTTCCTCCTAAGGAGGGAGGATCAATCCAGGTGGATATTGGTGGCCACCCACCTTTTTCGACTGGCTCAAAATAGTTTTCTGGCAATTTTGGCAATTTACTATTTTTAGCAGGTTTTAACTTTCAGGGCCATTTTGAGGGCCTAAATGAGGGTTTTTTGAGATCGAGGTTCTCAATGATATTCAAAGGCATGATTGAGCCCCCGAAATGAATCTCCTCGATGATACCTTTCCAATGAGCTATCATACGCCTAAAGCGAAGATTGTATGCAAAAGTTATGACCCCGAGAAGTTGATGTACTAATTTACCCAGACGGGGCCCACATGACTTTTGGTGCTTCATCTCCTATGGTTAGGTTTTTGGATGTATAGGGTTTTTGGCATTCCTGTTTATTGTAAAAATTCCTTTAGAGCCTCATTGTAATCATCTTCTTGCGAATGCGAGTAGCCGTCACATCTCTTCTCAGAGATAAGCTGCCACCATTCTAGCGAGTCTTTCACTCTGTATTTTTACAATCTTTGTACATTTATTTCATTAATAGAAATCATGTATTACTGTATATCTGTGTTTATGGTTGCATCTCTGATACATTTATGTTATATATTTGAATATCTGTGATATCTTTGTGCATTTATTTATTATATCTCCGATCTCATTTCATGCCGAAAATAATCCGGATCAGTGGTATTAGAGCAAGCTGCTCTTGATCATTTTTTTTAGTGCATGTCCCCAATGAGGTATGAGTATAGCAATTTGGGTCTTGAGCTTGTCTCTCTTGAAGAAAATCACTCTCACACACCCAAGAAACCCTCAATGGAGGAAGAAAAGAAAAATGACGGAGCATACGATCCTATCAATTTGTTGCTTGAGCAAGCTCTCACGCGAGAGAGGGACGAAATGATGGAGAATTTTTCCCACATCCTTAAACGTCTGCCAATAGAATCAGGCGCATATTCATCAAGTGACCACTTTGGAGGCACCTCTCCTTTCAAGGTACAATTTAATTTTGATATTCCTATATTTGAAGGACAGATAGATGCAGAAGCCCTAGAAAAATGGTTAACTCTGCTAGAAGGTTATTTCTTTGTTCACAATTTTTCCGGCAAAGAAAATATCACCTTCACACTCCTTAAATCTCTCCCTCATGTCAAAAATTGGTGGGAAACTTGCTGGGAGCAAAGTTCCACAGAGGAGTCTGGAATATATATGGCCGATCCCACTTGGGATTTTTTTGAGGATGCGGTAAAGGAACAGTATTACCCTGTTGGCAACTATGAGGACCAGTACATGAGATGGACCACACTATGGCAAGAGAGGGGCCAAGTAGTTTCAGAGTTCACCAACACCTTCCATACCTTGCGCACCAAGCTGGGTATCAAAGACCCTAAGCGACATTTGGTTCTAAAATACTGTGGGGCTCTACAAAGATACATCCAGACTGAAATGGATTTTTTGGACATCTCATCACTCGGTGCTGCTTATCGATATGCTGTTAAAATTGAGCAGAAATTTAAGCACCAGAACAAACAGGAATTCATGTCTAAAAATCCACAACAACCAAAGTATGACAAAGACGACCCTAACAAACAGTCTCTCGAAAACCAGTCCAAGACTCAGGAAAATAAGGGTCACGGGAAGACAAAGAAGGACACAGAAAAATGGTGTAATTTCCACAAAATCCCCTGGCACAACACTGATGAATGTTGCTCAAAACAGTCATTGGTCGCTGAGATCAAAGACAAGGGGCCAAACCCTAATTCATAATCTGATTCTGAAAATACTAGTAAAGGACAGATCATTGACGCAGACCCCACTGCTATTTTCGTGACCGCAACATTTCAACTAGAAGAACCAACAGATCCTGAAGAGGGGGAGCACCTTTTTCATTCACAGATTTGGGTGAAGGGGACCCCGCTGCATTTTATTATTGATAGTTGAAGCCAGAAAAACCTCATCTTAGCAGAGGTCATCAAACAGTTGGGATTGTTGACAGCACCACACCCGCAACCATACAACATCGGGTGGCTTCGGCAAGGACAAGATCTCTGTGTCAGCCAACAGTGTCGGTTTTCATACAGAATCCAACCACTCCAGGATGAGGTATTATGTGATGTTTCCCCATTGGATGTCTGTGATGTTCTCTTGGGCCAACCATATATGTGGAGATACCATGTTGTTTATGAGTCTCGACCCCATAGTGTCATTGTTACTTTCGGGGGTCATCTCTATAGAATACCAGAGGTAGTTCCAACTATTGTTCCACCTAAAAAGTGTCGCAAGGTAGTATCTCATACTGCAAAATTCAGCTTCTTCAGAATCTGCTGAAAAGGGGAACAGAAGGACACTACAACCACTACAACCTCGCCCCCTACACCTTCTATCCAACAGAAGCAGGTCGACAAGGTTGCAGTAAAACACAAATATTCCTTATGCACACCTTCCTCTCATGCAACTCGACTTGTTGAACAACCTCAAATTCGACAGGTTCATGACAGGCTTCCACATACTAAGCAGTACAACGTCTCCAACAATACAAGCAGCTCACCAAGACGCAGATTAAGTAAACTCTTTTCCCTCTCCCCCAGGAACTCAATGCAATGGAGTCCATTGCTTCCTAAGGAGGTAGTATCAATCTAGGTGGATATTGGTGGCCACCCACCTTTTTCAACTGGCTCAAAACAGTTTTCTGGCAATTTTGGCAATTTACTATTTTTAACAGGTTTTAACTTTCGGGGCCATTTTGAGGCCCTAAATGAGGGTTTTTTGAGATAGAGGTTCTCAATGATATTTTAAGGCATTATTGATCCCCCAAAATGAATCTCCTCTATGATACCTTTCCAATGAGCTATCATACGCCTAAAACGAAGATTGTATGCAAAAGTTACGACCCCAAGAATTTGATGTACTAATTTACCCAAACGGGGCCCACATGAATTTTGGTGATTCATCTCCTATGGTTAGGTTTTTGGATGTCTAGGGTTTTTGGAATTCCTATTTATTGTAAAAATTCCTTTAGAGCCTCATTGTAATCATCTTCTTGCGAATGCGAGTAGCCGTCACATCTCTTCTCAGAGATAAGCTGCCACCATTCTAGCGAGTCTTTCACTTTGTATTTTTACAATCTCTGTACATTTATTTCATTAATAGAAATCATGTATTACTGTATATTTGTGTTTATGGTTGCATATATGATACATTTTTTTTATATTATTGAATATCTGTGATATCTTTGAGCATTTATTTATTATATCTCCGATCTCATTTCTTGCCGAAAATAATCTGGATCAATGGTATTAGAGCAAGCTGCTCTTGATCATTTTTTTCAGTGCATGTCCCCGACGAGGTCCGAGTATAGAAAGTTGGGTCTCAAGATTGTCTCTCTTGAATACAATCACTCTCGGACACACAAGAAACCCTCAATGGAGGAAGAAAAGAAAAACGACGGAGCATACGATCCTATCAATCTGTTGCTTGAGCAATCTCTCACGCGACAGAGGGACGAAATGATGGAGAATTTTTCCCACATCCTTAAACGTCTTCCGATAGCATTAGGCGCATCTTCATCAAGCGACCACTTTGGAGGCACCTCTCCTTTCAAGGTACAATTTAATTTTGATATTCCTGTATTTGAAGGATAGATAGATGCAGAAGCCCTAGAAAAATGGTTAACTCTGCTAGAAGGTTATTTCTCTATTGACAATTTTTCCGACAAATAAAATATCACCTTTGCTCTCCTTAAAGCTCTCCCTCATGTCAAACATTGGTGGGAAACTTGCTGGGAGAAAAGTTCCACAGAGGAGTCTGGAATATATGGGGTCGATCCCACTTGGGATTTTTTTGTGGATGCGGTAAAGGAACATTATTACCCTATTGGAAACTATGGGGACCAGTACATGAGATGGACCACACTGCAGCAAGAGAGGGGCCAAGCAGTTCCAGAGTTCACCAATACCTTCCATGCCTTGCACACCAAGCTAGGTATCAAAGACTCCGAGTGAAATTTGGTTTTGAAATACTGTGGGGCTCTACATAGATACATCCAGACTGAAATGGGTTTTCTGGACATCTCATCACTCGGTGCTTCTTGTCGATATGCTGTTAAAATTGAGTAGAAATTTAAGCACCACAACAAATGGGAATTTGGGTCTGCAAATCCACAACAACCAAAATATGACAAAGACGACCTTAACAAACAGTCTCCCAAAAACTAGTCCAAGACACAGGAAAAGAAGGGTCACGGGAAGACAAACAAGGACACCGAAAAATGGTGTGATTTCCACAAACACCTCTGGCACAACAATGATGAATGTCGCTCAAAGCAGTCATTGGTGGCCAAGATCAAAGACAAGGAGCCAAACCCTGATTTAGAATCTGATTCTGAAAATACTGGTAAAGGACATATCATTGACGCAAACCACACTGCTATTGTCGCGACCGCAACAATTCAACCAGAATAACCAACAGATCCTGAAGATGGGGAGCGCATTTTTCATTCACACATGTGGGTGAAGGGGATCCCTCTTTATTTTATTGTTGATAGTGGAAGCCCGAAAAACCTCATCTCAACAGAGGTCGTCAAATAGTTGGGATTGTCGACAACACCACACCTGCAACCATACAACATTGGGTGGGTTCGGCAAGGACGAGATCTCCATGTCAGCCAACAGTGTCGATTGTCATACAACATCCAACCCTTCCAAGATGAGGTATTATGTGATTTTTCTCTACTGGATGTCTGTGATGTTCTCTTGGGCCAACCATATATGTGGAGACACCACGTTGTTTATAGTCTCTACCCCAT
Organism: Picea glauca; assembly: GCA_000966675.3. Lineage (NCBI taxonomy): Eukaryota > Viridiplantae > Streptophyta > Pinopsida > Pinales > Pinaceae > Picea > Picea glauca. The sequence continues at coordinate 532,247 of JZKD02S1656007.1, forward strand.
AGTGTCATTGTTACTTTGGGGGGTCATCTCTACAGAATACTAGAGGTAGTTCCAACTATTTTTCCACCTAAAAAGTGTCCCAAGGTAGTATCTCATACTGCAAAATTCAGCTTCTTCATAATCTGTTCAAAAGGGGAACAAAAAGACACTGCAACCACTACAGCCTCGCCCCTTGCACCTTCTATCCAATAGAAGCAGGTTGACAAGGTTGCAGGAAAGTGCAAAGATTCCTTTTGCACACCTTCCTCTCATGCATCTCGACTTGTTGAACAACCTCAACTTCAACATGTTCATGACAGGCTTCCACATACTAAGCAGCGTGATGTCTCCAACAATACAAGCAACTCACCAAGAGGCAGATCCAACAAACACTTTTCCCTCTCCCCCGGGAACTCAATGCAATAGAGACCATTTCTTCCTAAGGAGGGATGATTGATCTAGGTGAATATCAGTGGCCACCCACCTTTTTTGACTGGCTCAAAATAGTTTTCTAGAAATTTTGGCAGTTTACTATTTTTAGCAGGTTTTAACTTTCGGGGCCATTTTGAGGGCCTAAATGAGGGTTATTTTGAGATCAAGGTTCTCAATGATAGGCAAAGGCATGATTGATCCCCCAAAATGTATCTCCTCAATGATACCTTTCCAACAAGCTATCATACACCTAAAATGAAGATTGTATGCAAAAGTTACGACCCCAGGAAGTTGATGTACTAACTTATCCAAACGAGGCCCACATGACTTTTGGCGTTTCATCTCCTAGGGTTAGGTTTTTGGATGTCTATGGTTTTTTTCTTTCTTGTTTATTATAAAAATTCCTTCATAGCCTCATTGTAATCATCTTCTTGCGAATGGGAGTTTCCGTGACATCTCTTCTCAGAGATAAGCTGCCACCATTCTAGCGAGTCTTTCACTCTCTATTTTTATAGTCTCTATACATTTATTTCATTAATAGAAATCATGTATATTGTATATCTGTGTTTATGGTTGCATCTCTGATACATTTATGTTTCATTATTGAATATCTGTGATATCTATGTGCATTTCTTTATTATATCTCTGATCTCATTTCATGTCGAAAATAATCTGGATCAGTGGTATCAGAGCAGGCTTCTCTTGATCATTTTTTTTTCAGTGCATGTCCTCGAAGAGGTCCGAGTATAGCAAGTTTGGTCTCAAGATTGTCTCTCTTGAAGAAAATCGCTCTTGCACACCCAAGAAACCCTCAATGGTGGAATAAAAGAAAAATGACGGAGCAGACGATCCTATCAATCTGTTGCTTGAGCAAGCTCTCACGCGACAGATGGACGAAAAGATGGAGAATTTTTCCCACATCCTTAAACGCTTGCCGATAGCATCAGGTGCATCTTCATAAGGAAATGAATTTGGAGGCACATCACCTATCAAGGTACAAGTTAATTGTTATATTCCTGTATTTAAAGGACAAATAGATGCAGAAGCCCTAGAAAAAAGGTTAACTCTGCTAGAAGGTTATTTCTCTGTTCACAATTTTTCCGACAAAGAAAAGATCACCTTCACACTCCTTAAATATCTCCCTCATGTCAAACATTGGTGGGAAACTTACTGGGAGCAAAGTTCCACAGAGGTGTTTGGAATATATGGGGTCGATCCCACTTGGGATTTTTTTGTGGATGCGATAAAGGAACAGTATTACCCTATTGACAACTATGAGGACCAGTACATGAGATGGACCACACTGCGGCAAGAGAGGGGCCAAGAAGTTCTGAAGTTCACCAATACCTTCCATACCTTGCACACCAAGCTGGGTATCAAAGACTCCGAGCGACATTTGGTTTTGAAATACTGTGGGGTTCTACACAGATACATCCAGATTGAAATGGATTTTCTGGACCTCTCATCACTCAGTGCTGCTTATCGATACGATGTTAAAATTGAGAAGAAATTTAAGCACCGGAACAAACGGGAATTCAGGTCTGCAAATCCACAACAACCAAAGTATGACAAAGACGTCCCTAACAAACAGTCTCCTGAAAACCATTCCAAGACACAGGAAAAGAAGGTTCACAGGAAGACAAAAAAGGACACCAGAAAATGGTGTGATTTCCACAAAATCCCCTGGCACAACACTGATGAATGTCGCTCAAAACAGTCATTGGTGGCGGAGATCAAAGACAAGGAGCCAAACCTTGATTCAGAATATGATTATGAAAATAATGGTAAAGGACAGATTATTGACACAGACCCCACTATTATTGTCGCGACCGTAGCAATTCAACCAGAAGAACCAATAGATCCTGAAGAGGGGGACCGCCTTTTTCATTCACACATGTGGGTGAAGGGAACCCCGCTGCATTTTATTGTTGATAGCAGAAGCCAAAAAAACCTCATCTCAGCAGAGGTCATCAAACAATTGGGATTGTCGACAACACCACACTCACAGCCATACAACATTGGGTGGCTTCGGCAAGGACGGGATCTCCGTGTCAGCCAGTAGTGTCCAACCCTTCCAGGATGAGGTATTATGTGATGTTTCCCCACTAGATGTATGTGATGTTCTATTGGGCCAACCATATATGTGGAGACTCCATGTTTTTTATGAGTCTCGACCCCATAGTGTCATTGGTACTTTGGGGGGTCATCTATACAGAATACCAGTGGTAGTTCCAACTATTGTTCCACCTAAAAAGTGTCGCAAGGTAGTATCTTATACTGCAAGATTTAGCTTCTTCACAATCTGTTCAAAAGGGGAACAAAAGGACATTGCAACCACTACAACCTCACCCCCTGCACCTTCTATCTAACAAAAGCAAGTCGACAAGGTTTCAACAAAGTGCAAAGATTCCTTCTGCTCACCTTCCTCTCATGCAGCTCGACTTGTTGAACAACCTCAACTTCAACAGGTTCATGACAAGATTCCACATATGATGCAGTCGTGCTCGCAAGCACGTCCACTCACAGGATCTTATCCTATCATACGGCCTGAAGAACTCCAAACGGTTCTTCTATTTCCCTATCTAGAAATCTGAACCCATAGTGACACTCCCACGATCTCCTATTCCACTCGAGATATTGGACTTCACGACTTTGTGAGTCTAGTGGTCGAGCGTTGGGTTCATGAATTACTGAAACCCAATGCAAGTCAACGCTGACCTTTCCATTTTTCTTATCAATAATTTCCCTATCGCAAATTTGGCACTCGCAAGTTCAAGCAACTCACTTCTCCGACTCCCGAACCCTGATACGCCGAAACTCCAATGCGCTCGTGAGTTTGACCTTTCCACACCCTGTCACCTCATCGGGATTTTGGATTTCGCAGTATCGTGAATCCTGATGTCAATGTTTGGGGACTTCTCGATGCGAAACCCCGAAATGGTATGCCACCTGTCCACCTCTCTGACCCGTGTGGCCCACACTATTTCCTTAGCCGTCGGGATATCGCGTTTCACGATTTCGCGATACCTGTTGCTATGTTCACGGGACTTCCACCCGCGAAACTCCGATACGGGATTTCATGTGTAAAATTTGATGGTCCCTGTGACTCGGATCAACGACCCTGCCCCTCCTGAGCTTCTATCCTCTCAGGAATGCCTGCCGTACCTCCCTTGCACCTCCTTGAGATCTGACGAATCATGGGATATCGCGAATCCTCCTCAAAGAATACCAACCGTCCATCTGTCCTTGATGATTTATGCGAATGATCAAGTGTTCCTCCGCGAAAACTTGTTTGCCTGCGTGTAAACTTGCAACGTCTGTTTAACCACTTCACGGCACAAGCTCCCTGTGCTTCTCTTGACAATTACTCGAAGGTTCTATATTCCCTGAGATTTTCCACTGCTTCAAGTCCTTGGAAAGAAAACCCCTTTCACGCACTCCTTGCAGAAACTTTCAGACACTTCCAAGTGTTGAGTTTCTTCGACCCTGCGCACACCTGCAGCAATAGTCTCTCAATGCTCTGCTCAGAATTGCATTTCTGAGACTTCCTAGCCTGTGTACTCCTTGCACGGCTCCTGTTCCTGTCTGCACTTCTGGGAATTTAGAACAAAGGTTAAACTATCTGAGTCCTCCGTTAACGCACTCCTTGCAGACACTTCAATTTCACTCCTTGCAAGAACTCTGGCTCAGATAGAGAAACAATTGAAACTAATTCCTACTTCCTTTCAGACTTTGAACTTCAAACATGAAATCACATACACATCATAAAAGCAAATGTATAACAGGAAGCAAACATCCATGAGAATATGAATCAACATCAATACACAGAGAACAACACAAAACCATGAATTTGAATCAACCTCTTCTATTAATTCAAATGACTGTACATGGGTGTTTTCACTTAGCTCTCTGCTTTCTCTTGCTCCAATCTTCCATAATAATCTTACAATACACAATGAGGGTGTCTATATCTCGTTTCCCTCTTGCACTCTAGAAACTGTCTAATCTAGAATTAAATTCTATCTAACTGCATTAACTAGTTTTAAATGCCTTCTACCTACTAAGGATGAGAGCAATCCACTCAAGGTCCATTTACATTATACAAGTGCGCTTCATTTAATTATCACATTTAAGGTTGGCGCATCAACTTCCAAGGTGATTTCAAAATTTTTGCTAGCGCTTGTCCAACTGTCTCTTGCCTTCCGCGCTGGCTCGCTTGACGTAGGTGATGCTTCTGCATCATACTCCCTCACTTGAAAATCTTCATGGGCTCCTGTTCATGAGTTCCTGCACGGTGTGTCCATGCCTCTGGATCACTGCTTCGTTCTCCTAGCTAGCATCTTCAACTGGATGGTCCTTCCACTTGACCAAATACTCATAGTATTCTTTCCTTCTGGTCCTTTTACCAATTTGTTTATCCAGTATGCGCTCCATATGTGGCTTTTCTGCAACTGGCATCTTCTTTCGCCACTAAATCGTTGGTTGCTCATCTCCTGTTCCTATTTCTTCAGCCTTATATGGGTACAAATATGAGGCATTGAATATCGGAGAAATTCCGATTCCACCCGGTAATTCAATCTCATAAGCATTTGCCCCAAATTTTCTCAAGACCTTGCATGGCCCGATTTTCTTCATCTTCAGTTTATTATATGTTCCTCTTGGGAACCTTTCCTTTCTCAAATGTGCCAGAACTAACTCACCGACCTCGAACTAAAGTTTTCTCTTTCGCTGATCAGCTCTGCGCTTATATTCGTGACTTGAATCTAGCAGTCGCTTCTTCACCTGCTGTGAAGTTCTCTCATCGCCTCTACGAAATCTTCTGCACTAGCACTCCTAGTCGCAGTCTGTTCTGAATCTCTTAGTTCAGAAACTCCTCTCGGCTGCATGCCATAAAAAATCTGAAATGGAATCTGGCTTGTGCTCCTGTTCACTGAGTCATTATACGCAAACTCTTCCCGCGGCAATATTTTGTCCCAACTGCTATGGTGTTCTGTCACCAAGCTCCTCAGCAAGTCTCCCAGACTTCTGTTTACCACTTCTATCTGTCCATCCGTCTGAGGATGATAAGAAGAACTAAATGCCAAGTTAGTTCCCAACTTATTCCATAATGTACTCTAGAAATTCCCTATGAACTTTGTATCTCGATCCGAAACTATACTTCTTGGCAACCCATGAAGTCGAATGACCTCTTTGAAAAAAAGATTCGCGATGTGAGTCGCGTCACTGGTTTTCTGACATGGAATTAAGTATGCCATTTTGGAAAATCTCTCCACTACCACAAAGATTGAATCACAACCTCTTTGTAGTCTCAGCAAACCCAATACAAAATCCATGCTAATTGCATCCCATGGCCTCTCTGGTATGGGCAATGGCTGATACAAACCTGCATTTTGTCTCCTTCCTTTGGAATGCTGGAAAAATCTACATCTGTCTACAAATCTCTTGACCTCTGATCGCATCCTTGTCCAAAAGTATGATTCGCTCAGCTTTGCGAATGTCTTGTCATGACCAAAATGTCCTGCCAATCCTCCACTGTGTTTCTCCTTCAACAAGTTCTCCCTCATGGAGCAACTCAGAATACATAGTTGATTGCCCTTAAACAACAATCCTTCCTGGATCATATAATTGGCCCACTGGCTCCTATCTCTGAGAACTGGATTCTCAGTTGCTTCGTACGCCTCTTTGAAATCTGGATCATCTGCGTACATGTTCCTGAGATCATCAAAACCCAACGTTTTGACTTGAAACTCCTGCAACAACAAACACTTCCTGCTCAAAGCATCAATAACTTTGTTAGTAGTACCAGAAATGTGTTTAATCACAAATGTGAAATTCTGCATATACTCAACCCATTTTACATGTTTCTGATTCAACTTTTCCTATTGAGTCACAAACTGTAATGCATGATTGTCACTATACAATACAAATTCTTTCAGGATCAAGTAATGCCTCCATTTCTTCAATGCCTGTATGATAGCATAAAACTCCTTATCATAAGTGGAGTATTTTACTTTCACTTCATTCAGCTTCTCGCTGAAGTATGCTATCGGCCTGTCTTCTTGACTCAAGACTGCCCCTATTGCAAATCCGCTTGCATCGTATTTCACCTGAAATGTCTTTTGGAAATCCGGCAACACCAAAACTGGTTGTTCCGTAATCCTCCTCTTCAACAAATTAAAACTTTTCTCAGCTTCTTCAGTCCAGTGAAAAGATTCATGCCGCTTCTTCACTGTATCCATCATCGCTACGCTAATTCCACTGAAATTCTTGATGAACTTTCGGTAAAAACTAGCCAATCCGTGAAAATTTCTCACCTCAAATATGTTCTTCGATGATGGCCAATTCTTGATCACCTCCACCTTATCTGGATCCATTCTCAATTTATCTGCTGAAATAACAAACCCCAGATAAATGAGCTCTGTCTTCATGAATCAGGACTTCTTCATATTTATCAACAACTTCTCCTGCTATAACCTCTGCATCACCGTAGCCAAATGCTTCAAGTGTTCTACCACTGATTTACTGAAAAACCAGTATGTCATCCAAATACACAATGACAAATTTCCCGATGAACTCTTTCAGGACTTCGTTCATTAACCTCATGAAGGTACTTGGCACATTTTTTAAGACAAACGGCATAACAAGCCATTCATAAAACCCTTCGTTGGTTTTGAAAGATGTCTTCCATTCATCACCCTCTCTCATGCGAATTTGATGATATCCGCTTTTCAAATCAATATTTGAAAAATACTTTTCTCCACTCAAGCAATACATCAGATCATCCATCCTTGACAATGGAAATATGTACCTGATGGTTATCTTATTAATCTCTCTCGAGTCGGTACACATCCTCCAGCCTCCATCTTTCTTTGGACTGAGTACTGTTGGAACAACACACAGACTCAAGTTTTCCCTGACTAAACCTTTGTCCAACAACTCCTGGACCTGTCTTTTGACCTCCTCATTCTCTCGCGGCATCAATCTATACGCAATTTTATTTGGTAAGATGGCTCCTGGTATGAGATCAATATGATGACTCACACTCCTGATCGGTGGAAACGAATGAGGTAATTCGTCCACTACTATGTCAGCGAACTCTTCCAGCAGTTCCTGAATCTCTTCTGGTAAATCATCCACTCTTGTGCTGGTCAATACAATATTCGGTTTCCTGACCACAAATAACTGTGGATCTTCCTTCTTCTTAACCTTTGTAAGAATTTCCTTCCCACTCATGAGAAGTACAGTGTTGCTTACCTCCGGTTTCACTTCCTTATCCTTAATTGGAAGCAACATGTGTGTCCTCCCATTTTTCTCCAGGGTGTATGTGTTCATTCTCCCATCATGAATCACATTTCTGTCATATTGCCATGGTCTACCCAGCAATAAATGACAAACATCCATAGGAATAACATCACACAAGATCTTATCATTATACCCTCCTATCTTGAATTCAACTAAACACTGTTTAGTGACAGTTACCCGGTGTCCTTTCTGTAACCACGAAATTCTGTACGGGCTTGGATGATCAATCGTCTCCAGCTCGAGCTTCTCTACCATCTCGGTTGAAATGAGATTATCCATGCTACCACTGTCTACAATAACCTTGCATACCCTGTCCTTGGTCTTGCAAGTAGTCCTAAAAAGTTTGTTCCTTTGGACTGAACTCTCCACCTCCTTCTCAGGTGTCAAAAGAGATTTTCATATCATCAATGATCTTCCTCCTTCAACATCTTCTACCTCAACATCTCGCCTTTGAGCCTCGACGATGTGAGTTTCCCCAGTATCCTTCTTTTTATCTGGACACTCGTAAGACTTGTGCCCATTCTTTCCACATGTGAAGCATGTAATTACTCCACCTCTTCCTCTTCCTCTACCTCTAGTACGAGGAAAAAGGTTGTTGTCAGCATAATCTCCTCTCTGCTCAGTATGTTGTCCTCTCTGTTCAGCATATTGTCCCCGTTGTGAACTTCCCCCTCTCTTTGTTCGAGTCTGAGATTTCTTCCAGTCTTCCTTGGGGTTCTGAGATTTATCCTGGGCAACAGATTTTCCTCTAGGCTGACTCCTGCTTCTGCCTCTTTGACCTTGCTTTCGGCTCAGCTTCTCTTCTACTTTCAGAGCCAATTGATAATCATCTTCCACCGTTTGGATGGTTAGCATGCTTATTTCGTTCTGAATGTCGTATCTCAGACCATTCAGATATATAAAAACCTTTTCATCATCGCTCTCCCGATGACCTGCCCTGATGTTCAGCTTGTAGAACTCTTCAGTGTATTCCTTCACTGACATCATCTTCTGTCTCAGGTTCTGCATTCTCCTGAACATAGTGATTTAATAATCCCTGGGGATGAATTTTTCCTTCATCTTCGCGATCATTCGATCCCAGCTCTTGATCTTCTGCTTTTCCTTGCAGCATCTGTCAGCTTGTAGCTCATCCCACCACAATGCTGCATGTCCTTTCAATCTCGTGACATCATGCTTGACCTTCTTGTCCTCCTCGACATCTTCGTAGTCGAAGTATGTATCTAGAGCTCTAATCCAGTCTAGAAGCTCCTCTGCATCAAAGTTTCCCTCATAAACTGGAATGTCCATCTTCGCTCTTGCACCCATCCTGGAAATAGCTTTGATCTAATGCTCGTTTGATGCATCTTCAGCTGCAACTTCCTCTTCATGTTCAGCTTCAAATTCGCTTTCGAAATCACTAAGATCCCCCGCACTGGCTGTGCATCTTTGCACTATCTCCATGTCTTTGAGTCTAGCTCAGAGATCACGCATTTGTCTCTCCATAACTGGATCTGTCATATGCCTGCCCCTTCTTCGTGGCATTTTCCTATCCTCTGGATCGGGTGATTGTCTATCTCTCCTTGGTGGCATGGTGAATTCTCTCTCTCTTTCTATGCTACAGAAAGCAAAGAACCTTTCTGCACTCTGATACCTAACTGATGTGTGTATCAGAGTGCTCTTTTTCCTCTTGCTTCTCTTGCCTGAAATCTACAGACAAGAATCAAGCTCTTATACCAAAATGACGCAGTCGCGCTCACAAGCATGTCTTCTCACAGGATCTTCTCCTATCACATGGCCTGAAGAACTCCAAACGGTTCTTCTATTTCCCTATCGGGAAATCTGCACCCACAGTGACTCTACCGCGATCTCCTATTCCACTTGGGAGATCAAACTTCACGACTTTGCAAGTCTAGTGGTTGAGCGTTGGGTTCACGAATCCCCAAAACCTGATGTAATTCAACGCTGACCTTTCCCTTTTTCTTATCGAGACTTTCCCTATCGCAAATTTGGCACTCGCAAGTTCAAGCAACTCACTTCTCCGACTCTCAAACCCCGATTATATGACGAAACTCCAATGCGGTCGTGAGTTTGACCTTTCCACACCCTGTCACCTCGTCGAGATTTCGGATTTCGTGGTATCGCGAATCTTTATGTCAATGTTTCGGGACTTCTCGCTGCAAAACCCCGAAATGGTATTCCACCTGTCCACCTCTCTGACCCGTGTGGCCCACGCTATTTCCTTAGTCGTCGGGATATCGTGTTTCGCGATTTCATGATACCTGTTGCTATGTTCACGGGACTTCCACCCGTGAAACTCCAATATGGGATTTCACGTGTAAAATCCGACGGTCCCTGTGACTCGGATCAATGGCCCTGCCCCTCCTGAGCTTCTATCCTCTCGGGAATGCCTGTCGTATATCCCTCGCACCTCCTTGAGGTCTGACGCTCACGGGATATCATGAATCCTCCTCGGAGAATACCAACCATCCATCTGTCCTTGATGATTCCTGTGAATGATCAAGTGTTCCTCCATGAAAACTTGTTCGCCTGCACGTAAACTTGCAACGTTTGTTTAACCAGTTCACAGCACAATCTCCCTGTGCTTCTATTGAAAATTACTCAGAGGTTCTATATTCCCTGAGATTTTCCACGGCTTCAAGTCCTTGGAAAGAAAACCCCTTGCACGCACTCCTTGCGACAACTTTCAGACACTTCCAAGTGTTGAGTTTCTTTGACCCCGCGTACACCTGCAGTAACAGTCTCTCAATGCTCTGCTCAGAATTGCAACTCTGAGACTTCCTAGCCTGCGTACTCCTTGCATGGCTCCTATGCCTATCTGCACTTCTAGGAATTTAGAACAAAGGTTAAACTATTTGAGCCCTCCGTCAATGCACTCCTTATGGACACTTCAACTGCACTCCTTGCAGGAACTCTGGCTCAGATAGAGAAACAATTGAAACTAATTCCTACTTCCTTTCAGACTTCGAACATCAAACATGAAATCACATACATAGAATAAAACCAAATGTATAACAGGAAGCAAACATCCATGAGCATATGAATCAACATCAATACACAGAGAACAACACAAAACCATGAATTTGAATCAACCTCTTCTATTAATTCAAATGACTGTACATGGGTGTTTTCACTCAGCTCTCTACTTGCTCTTGCTCCAATATTCCATAATAATCTTACAATACACAATGAGGGTTTCTATATCCCATTTCCTTCTTGTGCTCTAGAAACTGTCTAATCTAGAATTAAATTCTATCTACCTGCATTAACTAGTTTTAAATGCCTTCTACCTACTAAGGACGAGAGCAATCCGCTCAAGGTCCATTTACATTATACAAGTGCACTTCATTTAATTATCACATTTAAGGTTGGTGCATCAACTTCCAAGGTGATTTGAAAATTTGTGCTGGCTCTTGTCCAACTTTCTCTTTCCTTCCACGCTGGCTCGCTTGACGTAGGCGATGCTCCTGCATCAACATACTAAGCAACGTGACGTCTCCAGTAATACAATCATCTCACCAAGACACAGATCTAGAAAATGCTTTTCCCTCTCCCCAGAGAAATCAATGAAATGGATACCATTGCTTCCTAAGGAGGGAGGATTTATCTAGGTCGATATCAGTGGCCACCCACCGTTTTCGACTGGCTCAAAACAATTTTCTGGCAATTTTGGCAATTTACTATTTTTAACAAGTTTTAACTTTTGGGGCCATTTTGAGGGCCTAAATGAGGGTTTTTTGAGATAGAGGTTCTCAATGATAGATGAATTCATGATTGATCCCCCAAAATTAATCTCCTCGATGATATCTTTCCAATGAGCTATTATACGCCTAAAATGGAGATCGTATGCAAACATTACGACCCCGAGAAGTTGATGTACTAAATTACCCAAATGTGGCCCACATGACTTTTGGCACTTCATCTCCTAGGGTTACGTTTTTGGATGTCTAGGGTTTTTGGCATTCCTGTTTATTGTAAAAAGGCCTTCAAAGCCTCATTGTAATCATCTTCTTGCGAATGCGAGTAGCCGTCACATCTCTTCTCAGAGAT
>JZKD02S1656007.1:544056-562303 GCA_000966675.3 Picea glauca
CTTGCGAATGCGAGTAGCCGTCACATCTCTTCTCAGAGATAAGCTGCCACCATTCTAGCGAGTCTTTCACTCTGTATTTTTACAGTCTATGTACATTTATTTCATTAATAGAAATAGTGTATTACTGTATATTTGTGTTTATGGTTGCATCTATGATACATTTATGTTATATTATTGAATATATTTGATATCTCTATGCATTTCTTTATTATATCTTCGATTTCATTTCGTGCTGAAAATAATTCGGATCAGTGGTATCAGAGCAGGCTACTCTTGATCATTTTTTTCAGTGCATGTCCCCGACAAGGTCCTAGTATAGCAAGTTGGGTCTCGAGCTTGTCTCTCTTGAAGATAATCTCTCTTTCACACCCAAGAAACTCTCAATGGCGGAAGAAAAGAAAAACAATGGAGAAAACGATCCTATCAATCTGTTACTTGAGAAAGCTCTCACGCGACAGAGGGACGAAATGATGGAGAATTTTGCCCACATCCTTAAATGCCTACCGATAGCATCAGGCACATATTCATCAAGCGACCACTTTGGAGGCATGTCACCTTTCAAGGTACAAGTTAATTTTGATATTCCTTTATTTGAAGGATAGATAGATGCATAAGCCCTAGAAAAATGGTTAACTCTGCTAGAAGGTTATTTCTCTGTTCACAATTTTTCCGACAAAGAAAAGATAACCTTCGCACTCCTTAAAGCTCTCCCTCATGTCAAACATTGGTGTGAAACTTACTGGGAGAAAAGTTCCACAGAGGAGTCTGGAATATATGGGGTCGATCCCACTTGGGATTTTTTTGTGGATGCGGTATAGGAACAATATTAACCTGTTGGAAACTATGAGGACTAGTACATGAGATGGAACACACTGCGGCAAGAGAGGGGCCAAGCAATTATGGAGTTCACCAATACCTTCCATACCTTGCACACCAAGCTGGGTATCAAAGACTCCGAGCGACATTTGGTTCTGAAATACTGTGGGGCTCTACATAGATACATCCAGACTAAAATGGATTTTCTAGACATCTCATCACTCAGTGTTGCTTATCAATATGCTGTTAAAATTGAGCAGAAATTTAAGCACCAGAAAAAATGGGTATTTGGGTCTGAAAATCCGCAACAACCAAAGTATGACAAAGACGTCCCTAACAAACGGTTTCCCGAAAACCAGTCCAAGACACAGGAAAAGAAGGGTCACAGGAAGACAAAGAAGGACACCAGAAAATGGTGTGATTTCCAAAAATCCCCTGGCACAACACCGATGAATTTCTCTCAGAACAGTCATTGGTGGCCGAGATCAAAGACAAGGAGACAAACCCTGATTTAGAATCTGATTATGAAAATACTGGTAAAGGACAGATCATTGATGCAGACCCCACTACTATTTTTGCGACCGCAACAATTCAACCAGAAGAACCAACAGATCCTGAAGAGGGGGAGTGCCTTTTTCATTCACAGATGTGGGTGAAGGGGACCCCGCTGCATTTTATTGTTGATAGTGGAAGCCAGAAAAACCTCATCTCAGTAGAGGTCATCAAACAGTTGGGATTGTTGACAACACCACACCCGCAACCATACAACATTGGGTGGCTTCGGCAAGGACAAGATCTCCATGTCAGCCAACAGTGTCGGTTGTCATACGACATCCAACTGCTCCAGGATGAGGTATTATGTGATGTTGCCCCATTGGATGTCTGGGATGTTCTCTTGGACCAACCATATATGTGGAGACGCCATGCTGTTTATGAGTCTCAACCCCGGAGTGTCATTGTTACTTTGGGGGGTCATATCTACAGAATACCAGAGGTAGTTCCAACTATTGTTCCACCTAATAAGTGTCACAAGGTAGTATCTCATATTGCAAAATTCAGCTTCTTCACAATCTATTCAAAAGGGGAACAAAAGGACACTGCAACGACTACTGCCTCGCCCCCTGCACCTTCTATCCAACAGAAGTAGGTCGACAAGTTTGCAGCAAAGTGAAAAGATTCCTTTTGCACACTTTCCTCTCATGCATCTTGACTTGTTGAACAACCTCAGCTTCAACAGGTTCATGACAGGGTTCCACACACTAAGCAGCGTGACGTCTCCAGCAATACAAGAAGCTCACCAAGACGTAGATCCAACAAACGCTTTTACCTCTCCCTCGGAAACTCAACGCAATGGAGAAAATTTCTTCCTAATGAGGGAGGATTGATCCAGGTGGATATCGGTGGCCACCCACCTTTTCTGACTGGCTCAAAACAATTTTCTGGCAATTTTGGCAATTTACTATTTTTAGCAGGTTCTAACTTCTCGGGCCATTTTGAGGGCCTAAATGATGTTTTTTTTTTCGATTGAGGTTCTCAATGATAACCAAATACATTATTTATACCCCAAAATAAATCTCCTCGGCGATACCTTTCCAACGAGCTATCATACGCCTAAAACAAAGATCGTATGCAAAAGTTACGACCCCGGTAAGTTGATGTACTAACTTACCCAAACAGGGCCCACATGACTTTTGGTGCTTCATCTCCTAGGGTTAAGTTTTTGGATGTCTAGGGTTTTTGGCATTCCTATTTATTGTAAAAATGCCTTCAGAGCCTCATTGTAATCATCTTATTGCGAATGCGAGTAGCTGTCACATCTCTTCTCAGAGATAAGCTGCCACCATTCTAGTGAGTCTTCCACTCTATATTTTTACAGTCTCTGTACATTTATTTCATTAATAGAAATCGTGTATTACTATATATATGTGTTTATGGTTACATCTCTGGTACATTTTTGTTATATTATCGAATATCTGTGATATCTCTGTGCATTTCTTTATTATATCTCCAATCTCATTTCATGCCAAAAATAATCTGGATCAAAGGGTCAGTCGGGAGCACTACAATCCCTTTTAATGCCATCCCTTAAGGTGGGGTTCATATACCTCCTCCATCCCCTTTGCATGGTGGTTCTTTTTAGCATCCAATTACGAAAAATGCTAATTATATCTTGTTTGGTGGAGGCATTTTAGGACCTTCATCTGATACAACGCCGGTGGGATCTATGTCATTCTCTCTGTTCGATTTGTTTGGGAACAATACTTTTTCTTCGGCTGAGGGAAACCCCAATTTTGGTCATGTTGGCCCTTGGGTATGGAAGTAAGCGAAGATTATGGCAAAAAATAAGGAATGTTAACTCCGCGGAAGACATAGTGACTGATACTGGGTCGAAGTGAAAAGAAGAGCAGAAATGATGGAGCGAAGTAAGAGAAAGCAAGTCGTTGGACGAGGAGATCGAGAATGAAAGATCAACAAGGAAGACAGATTGTGGACAACTCAGCAAGTGAAAAAATCCACTGTTGGATGCTTTGGAGCACCATGTGAGAAGGAAGGAAAGACAGGCTGGCGAAGCGCTGAAAATGTCGGTCAAGTTGACCTAGGGTTTTAGACACCTAGGGTTTTGGCATCTAGGGTTTTGACACTTAGGTTTCGGCCTAAGACTGTGGGTGAATGATTGTAATGTATAAATAAGAACCTATATGAGGGAAGACGGTTCATTCTTAGTTTTTTTTCTCAATTATGTTATGAAAATATATTTCTATTGAGAGGGACGTATTGTATTGTGAGAGCAGTCTGTATTGTAAGATCTTCAGTTGGGTGCGAAGATAAACCCTGCAGCTAGGTGCAAAGGGAGAGGAGAGAAAGAGGGAGAAAAAGAGAATATCTGCTAGCTAAGAGCACAGATAAGAACTGTATGCTTTCATCTTAATTTATTATAAAGCATAGTTATGTGGACATAGCCCTAGAGAGAGGGTGAACCACGTATATCTTGTGTTGTGTGTGATTGATGTTGTTCTCTTTGTCATTTGATATACTGCTATTGTATTACTGTGTTATATCTGACAGATAGTCGTGTGGAGTAGATCTAAGATGGGATTTGATATATAGATGTTGTGTTGTTATTGTATTGGATCCACTTGGTATTCCCTTTGGTTGTAGACATCTCTATCCAACAAACCCCCCATAGCTACTTCAAGTGAGACTGCATCTGCCTCGCAGGTGTTTCTGAAAGGGTGAGTAGTTAGGGATTGTTGGTGCAATATTGGTGTTACACGTCAAAATTACTCAACTGGATAAGTGTCACATGTTCCTCTCAATTGTCGTAAGTGTCGCATCTTCCTTACAACTTTCACAAGTGTCGCAAGTTGTTCACAAGTGTCGCACACGTTGTTCAAGCATACTTCCATACTGGCGACACTAAGGAGGCACTTAAGACATCTCATGCACTTGATTTGGAGAAGGAGAACTGGTTAACTGAAGTCAAGGAACTCTTAACACCTGAGAAGAGCTCTTAAACAAGGGTTTTGAGGGTGAGCGCTCCCCTACAACAGCCTTAGGAGTGCTGGCGCTCCCCTATAAGGCCTCAAGGAGTGTTATAATTCCAGTCTACCCCTATGAAGGAGCGCTATCCACCTTTGGAGCACTGGTGCTTCCCTCAAGCTTCCTAGGGAGCGCTACAACGCTCTGATGCCCATTTTGAGGGAGCGCTGCCTAATCTGAGGCAGTAGTTGGCCCATTGAGGAGAATAAGGAGAGGATCTTTCAAGTTTAGAAGGAAGTTGCATTCAAATTCTTGGTTCCATCAGGAGATCCCTGATCTAAGGAGGAAGTTCCTAACTTGTTCTAAAGATAACTCAAGAGGTTAATCTCCTCTTAACCTATATAAGAAATCTCTATGATGGTGAAAAAGGGGGAATAATTGCTAGCATGAAACCTATGATCTCATAGGAAACACAAAGTCAGCCAAAGGAGAGTGATCAATGAAGCTGCTTTCATCCAGGTTGTGGATCTTTTGAGCAAGGGTTAGACGAAGGGGACTTGACGAAGCTGTCGCATTCGCATCTACGATTGTAAGTACTGTTGTCGTTATTCTCATTAATATGACACGCTTGGCCTGTTTCTTTCTAGTTTGTGTCTGCTGTTACATGACCTTATCATTGATAGATAGATATGTTTTCAAGCTAATATCAATAGAGTAGGAAGTAGTCGTATCTTGTTTTCCTACAGGACTCAGCGAGGAGCAACGGATTGGAGCTCAACTCGGAGCGTGCAGGGACAAACATCGATAAAAAGGTACTTCTATTATCTTTCCTTCTTATGTGTTAGTTTGTATAGATTTGAAAGGAAGTCAGTGTCCACGTTAAGCATTTTTTGTCTTAGAGTTAAGGTCAAGCTCTTTGAGGCAATCTACCTGTCCGTAGGGAGATTTTCCTACAACACTTGGAGTTGAACCCTGGGTCTACCCCTGTGCCAACAAATGGTTCTGTTGTCGGGACAATAATCTTCTTGAGGGAATGCCAAGGTGGTTTCCATCAAAGACAGATATTCAGAAGTGGATATATGATCAAGAAAAGGACTTCATTGAAGCCTAGAATAAGAACCCTAATCTTAATACAGAGGATTGGTTAGGAAGATATATCTTTACCGATATACACGATATTTTGTTTGGAGGAATCCATCATGAGATATATTAGTGGTTATCTAGGTTAGAAAATACCCAGTTTGAGATCAGATTTAGACCTCCTGTGATTTGGACATTGGCGCTGATCAAGAAGGTCAAGAGATTCGAGAACTCTGTGTCACAAGCAGAAGATCACTGGTTTGATAGCACCATTGGAGGGTACATCACTGATTTTTTTTTTGGTAGAGTAGAGTCATATAGCCAAGCCGAGAGATATTTCTTCAAGGGACCCATAGGAAAAATTTTACACTTTTTAAAGTTAAATATCAAGATGCTATTGCATGAGAAGAAAATCTTGAAGATACAATAGCTGGTCAAATTGGAAAAGGCTAATGTTCAAGAACTCAAATAGTGACAATGACACAAAGGATGGACATACGCACAGTGGCAGAGTGTTCAGAGAGGTTCCTCTTGTGAACCTGTTTAAGAAGAACTATGGGGACGAGGGTTTCTACAGTGGAGAAGAGGTAGATCTGACAGAAAAAGAGCATTCAGAATCCACTAGGGCAGAGGAAGGGAAAGCTGAAGAATCTCGTTGGGAATATCCAGAATCTTCAGAAACTGCGTCGACTATTGAAGTAAGTACTATTATTCCTCCTGTTGATTCAACAACATTAAGAAATAAGAGTAATCAGAGTCACTGGAGCGTTCAGAGAACTGTCATTAGCAGTCCACCACATATTCAGCAAGGAAACCTAGGAAGATCTATGGCAGATGAGATGAGGTTACCCACCTTTAGAGGAGATGGATCTGAAGATCCTGATCTGCACTGGTTTCTCTTTGAAGATGTGTGGAGTATTAAGAATATCATCGACGAAGATGTTAAACGAGCCTAGTTTAGTACTACCCTAAGAGATCGTGCACTAAGTTGGTACATGAAATTTGTCGAAGGAGCTGCACCTAAACCGCTAAATTCTATTAAGACTACGCTAATTTCCAAATTCAAGAAACCTAAGTCAGAATCTCATTGCATTACAAAACTAAAAGAAATCAAGCAGAAAATAGTTGAACCTGTGTGGGAGTTTTATCAGAGATTTAAGACCTTGACATGCCATCTGAGTTTTCAAATCCCAGATGAGAAGAACAAGGAATGGTTCATTTATGCTCTCTTACCACACATCAGAGTTCCTATGATGAAACATAATATTTCTTCATAGGCTGAGGTGTTGGATATCGCCATGAATCTAGAATCATCCCCTATGGGAGAATTCAGCTTAGGGATGAGTCAAATCCTGAGTCAACTAACTAGTTCGTCTCTGCAAGTTGAAGATATGAAGAAAGACAGGGGAAAATACAAAAGAGAAGACATCTGGTGTACTAGATGCAAATAAGAAGGCCATGACAAGGAACACTGTCCTCTATTTCATGAATATTTGGCCTCTAGAGCTCCAAGCCCTTTGAAGCAATTCACCCTACCCTAGTGTGAGGTATGTAGAAATAGACATCGCCATGTTGAGTGCTATTACATGCAAAAGTATGTTCAGACACCCACAAATATGTATTGCATGTTTTGTAAGTCCACGGGGCATGATGATCGAGATTGTGGGGATTATGACCTCATGCATGAAAGATACAGGGATATATACAAAATTCAAGGTGAAGTACAACAAGAAGGAAACACCACGCAATATCATTCTCCGAGAAGAGGAAACTTCAATCCTCGCGATGGATTTAGAGGAAGAGGATGGGGAGGAGGTATGGGTCGAGGTCAAGGAAAAATCATATATTACAACTGCATGCAACCAAGACACTTAGCAAGGGACTATCAGAGCCCTTGTACTACTTTCATCTATTGCAGTTCATTTGAACATGTTATCGAAGATTGTCCCGTACTACTAGCCAAACTTCAGGAGATATGAGCACCTTAGCAGAACCCGCAAGTGCAACTGATATATGTTGAACCTCATGGAGAGGAACCTAGAGTTGATGTTATCACTAGAGGAGGCACTATTACGGAAGAATACAGAGCGACCCAGGGAAATACTACAGAAGAATCAGGAGTTACGAAAGCTGTAGAGAAGACCCCAACTTTTGATGCAAAGAGAGAAAATAAATGTTTGAGGAGGCAAGAAAAGAATTCAGGAGAGACCAAGGTTCTTCATCGAAGACACAACCAAAAGTGGGAGAATATGGAATGCCTCTGGCATTCGATCAGTCTGCTCTACCAAAAGAAGGAAAAGAGGTAAGCAAGCTCATGTAATTATTATATACTTGCATTAAGTTGATTCAGGATGAAAGCGCTGCACAAGAGCTACAAAAGTTAATCAGACAGCATGAGCTAGGAAAGATATATCCCTTACTAAATAAAGCAGTACACCAAGTCTCTAAAAGGAGAAGGAAAAATAAGGAACTATACCTGAATTCTCAAATTGGAGAGTATGATATAGATTACATGGTCCTTGACTTAGGGTGATAGGTCAATGTCATGACGAAGCAGCCCTGGGCACTGATGGGAAAACCTAAGTTGATCTATTCCCCTATCAGGCTCAGGATGAATAATCAACAAGCTGTAAGCCCCTTTGGAAGATTGGAACATGTCCCTGTGGACATCGATGGAGTAAGGACTTTTGTCGACTTTGAGGTGATTGAGATAGTTGATGATAGCTATCCTTACCCTGCACTGCTAGGAATTGATTGGGATTTCAATAAGTCCACTGTGGTTGATTTAAAGAAAAGACGAATGATGTTTTAAGGAGATGGCCTTAGGGTCATTGCACCTTTAGATCTCGATGAAGGTCAAAGATACACAGAACCCATCAGAGAAGAAGACCGCGCACATGAACTAGAAAACATATACAAATTGAAAGCTCGACAACAGGATTAAATTAATCCTATGGTGGATGGGAACCTAAGCTGGCGAAGTGACAACGTATGTGCATCATATTCAGAAGAAGAACTGGAGAACTGGAAGAACAAAATGTATGAATTATCTACAAGAATATGTGCTAGATTAACCAGAGAATTCGTTGGATCAACACAATAGTAAGTAACTTACCCACCTTTGATGGTCTAAATCATTTAGAATAATTCTTGTTGGACTTTGAGGAAAATGTACCAACACAACAAAGATTGGTTGCAATGGATGAGGCCTTGAAAGCAACTCCATCAAGATGGTGGGGGACACACAAAAACAACACTACAGATTGGGTACAATGTCATGATCTGATGACAGTGTGGTTCTCAGTGCAAGTAGAAGGCTGCGAAGTTATGTACACAGGTCAAAGATATCCGAAGGATCATGTGTGAAGTTGCGAGGAATCCTAAAGAAACATTCCTCAAGAGTAGTGGGTGCACAAATTCATTGACACGCTGAAACAAAAAATGGTTATTGTGCCTATCCTGGTTTTTCCAGATTGGAGCAATGAATTTCACGTGCATGTCGATGCATCTTCTATTGCATTAGGAGTTGTGTTAGCACAACCGAGAACAAGAGATATCGACCACTCGTTAGCATAGTCTAGAAAGAAGCTATCAAAAATTGAGATTCATCAATAAGACCGTTGAAGCCTTGACTGAGGAATTTGCAGTCCATCATCATAAGAGAACACCTTACCATCCACAAGTGAATGGGATAGTTGAAGCATTCAACAAGATCTTGGAGACAACACTGACAAATATTTGCAGTGTGAACAAGGATGACTGGGATTTAAGAGTACCAACATTACTATGGGCCTAAAGAACCACTTTCAAGAAGCTAACCATGCAGACCATTTTTAAGTTGGCTTATGGTCTCGAAGTCATTGTCCCAATGGAATATTTGATGCCAATCTTAAGAATCGTTGGCTTTACAAATATGGATGACACTGGCATTGTTCAAGAGAGGCTTGTGTAGTTGGTCGAACTAGAAGAAGAAAGATTTATTATAGGATTTCATCAGCAGGTATAGAAGGAACCAGAGAAGGCCTACCATTATAGACACATCAAGAAGAAGGAATTTAAGAAAGGTGATTTGGTACTGGTATATGACAGTAAGTTCATGAAACATCCTGGGAAATTCCGAACACATTGGCTCAATCCATATGAGGTTGCCTATGTTACAGAAGGAGGAGCTGCGCAGTTGAAGACTTTAAATGGAGAATGGAAGGAAGGTTTGGTGAACGAGAGGCGATTGAAATTGAATTATGAAAACCCGTTGCCTCGCATCTCTCAGTAAAAGCATGAGGAAAAGGGTCCAGGTATCAGGTGTAGTTGAAACTAGGTACCCGACATAGAAAAGACAGTTTGCACAAGGAAGGGAGGCATAGAGTTGAAAGAAAAGGCTTCTCTACGTAGTCCAAAGTCGAAGAAAAACAGAAGGATCAGATCTAAAGTTCCTTGGGACGAGTCACAGGTGAGTGTCGGGGGCCTGTTGGCCCTTGGGTATGGAAGTAAGCAAAGATTAAGGTAGAAAATAAGGAATGCAAACTACGCAGAAGACACAGTGGCTGATATTGGGTCGAAGTGAACAAAAGATAAGAAAAGACAAAGCAAAGAAAGAGATAGCAAGCCGTTGGATGAGGATATTGAGAATGACAAATCGATAAGGAAGACAGATCATGGACAACTCAACAAGTGAAAAACTCCACCATTGGATGCTTTGGAGCATCGCACGAGAAGGAAGGAAAGACAGGCTGGCAAAGCCCTGAACAGACGGGTCAAGTTGAACTAGGGTTTTAGACACCTAGGGTTTTGAAACTTAGGTTTCAGCCTAAGACTGTCAGTGAATGATTGTAATGTATAAATAATAACCTATATGAGGGAAGAGGGTTTGTTCTTAGTTTTGTTGCTCGATTATGTTATGAAAAGAGATTGCTATAGAGAGGGAGGTATTGTATTGTGAGAGCAGTCTTGTATTGTAAGATATTCAGTTCGGTGCAAAGATCAACCCTACAAATGGGTACGCAGGGAGGGGAGATAAAGAGGGAGAAGAAGAGAATATATGCTAGATAAGAGTGCAGATAAGAACTGTATATTTTCATCTTAATATATTATAAAGCATAGTTTTGTGGACGTATCTCTAGAGAGAGGGTGAACCACGTATATCTTGTGTTGTGTGTGATTGATGCTGTGTTCTTTGTCATTTGATGTACTGCTATTGTATTACTGTGTTAGATCTGACAAATAATTGTGTGGAGTAGATCTGAGCTGGGATTTGATATATAGATGTTGTGTTATTCTTGTATTAGATCCACTTGGTATTCCCTTTGGTTGTAGACATCTCTGTCCTGCAACTCCCCCATAGCTTCTTCGGGTGAGACTACATATGCCTCATAGGTGTTGCTGAAAGGGCCAGTAGTTAGGGCTTGTTGGTGCACTCTTGGAACTGAACCTTGGGTCTTCCCCTGTGCCAACAGGTCAACAAAACCTGGTGCAAGGTACTATTCCCTCACAGGGAGCGACGACTGGAGTTTTGTCCATGTAGGGTCTTTGGAATCCTTGGAAGGGATCATATCCCTTGAAAGGAATGTTTGTCAGAGGAAACCCCTTCCATGTTCAATCAAACCCTTGTAAAGTCTCCATACCCATGCCTGTCGGATCAGCTGCGGGCATCCCCTTCCATGGTCCTTGGAACACAATGTAGTGATAAATCCCTGCACAGGCTATGTCGTCCAATTTCAGGAGTTAGCCGATGACACCCCAACATATGCAGTTCCCCTATGTTGGTCAAGGACATGGTTTCTACCAAAACCCTAGCCAACAATCCAACTTTTCCTGGCAACCTGGTGCCAGTCAAAATACAGGACCCTCTTTTCTTGTAAATAGTTCACAACTGAAACTACCATTTCTGGCGACTCTACATCTACCAGACTTGTCAAGATTACTAAATGATGTAATTTTTGACGATCCACGTTGGCCCCCCATGACAGCTAAGTTACCTTCAGGTATTCCAAAATTTGATGGCAAGCTCGACAAAGATCTAGGTGATCATTTGATGACTTTTCATTTATAGTTCTCTTCAAACTCACTGAAGGATGACTCTGTCCAGTTGTGAATTTTTCAACGCACTCTTATAGGGGGTATTGGGAAGTGGTATATTGAACTCAATGGCTCGAGGTACTCTTACTTCAATGACCTAGAAATGGTTTTCTTGAACCATTTCCAGTTACCTATGAGATATGATGTCGTCACCGAATTGCTAGCCAACTTTGAGAAAATCAAGAACGACCACATATATGATGATATCCTAGAATGGAAACGTAGAAATAGCTTAATTAAGGTCAAGGTCCCTCTTTATTTTTTGCTTGAGTGGTTATTGAAGTCTTTGGTTCCCTATGTATCCAAGGAAGTAGCGACTTCCAAAGTGTTTCCAGAAGAGGAGGCGATTATGAGAGCCCAAAATATTGAGTTGATCTACTCTCAGTCTAGAATTCTCTACGAGATCTTTCCTTATGCATCGTGGTATAATCTCGATAAGGCCAAGAAAAAGTATGGACACCATGCCGATGACATCGTGGGATCAACACAAAGCAAGTTCACGGACTTGTTGTCGAACCAATTGCAACAATTGTCGATACAACAGACTATGGCCAACCAAACTATGAGTTCGGTTGTTCTCCCTACCCAGACATCGGATGTACACAATGTGTAGTCGACGAATCCCAAGGCCAACTAGTAGCCTAAGGGAAAGAAGAAACAATGAAATAAGAATGGTAAAGGGGATAAAAAGGCTACCAATAATGATGAAGGGGGAAAAAAAGAGAATAAAAAGTCGAAGTATCTGTGTAATCTCTACATGGAATACCACTTGACTCATCTATTCCCTCGGCTTGCAGAGGCCCAAAATCTATTAGCAAAACAAAACCTGTTGTGTTGACGAACCCTTTTCTGTAAGGGAAAAAAATATCTCAGGCTTCTGGATCCATGTGCGTAGAAGGGGGCAGTTAGGTACCCCCCATGCCTACCAGTAATAACCCTACCACAAATATTTACATGATGAATGTTGAATCTCATTTAGCAACTATGGCCCGAGTCTACAGAATGCCAAAATATGCAGAGAAGGGCAAGGAAGCCACTAACCCACCAACTCCTCTCCAAATTGAGAAGGTGGTGGGTGAAATGATGACTCACATCCATAAAGGTGCGTTTAAGAAGGCTTCTCATAATCCAAATGAGAGGGCCACCCATAACTACTCCATTGTAGAAGATATGGCACAGATATATTACACAATGTACACTTTGGAAGTCCTCCATAGTTTCCCCTTGCAGAGAAAAGATATGTTGTCTGCCTTGGGAGCGACAAAGACTTGTAACCCAGGAGCGATAGTTTTCGATCCAACCGACTTAAAACCCTGTCTTCCTCACCAGGTTTCCTTTAAGATAGTAGTGTCTTACACCATGAAATATTTTACACATAACATTTTTCATACTGTGGTTGATGAGGGTGCCTCGACTTGCATGATGTCGTTGGCATGTTGGAAGGCCATTGGCCAACTTGAGTTGTCTATGTCACCTACGTTGCTTACAATGTTTGACGGTTGATCATTTAGACCACACATAATTATTCCTTCCTTCCCCAATTAGTTGGGAGGTGAAACTGTGTGTGTCAAAGTTGAAGTGGTCGATGCACCTCTCGACTACAACCTGTTTCTATGAAGAAGTTGGACTTATGCTATGCATGTGGTGGTTGCTACAGTTTTTTGGGTCTTGTGTTTTCCGCACTAGGGTCTGATTTTGACCATAGACTAGTTGTCCTTCTCTCATCCTGACCATTCATCGGGGGCTTACATAGTCCTGATGATTGATAATCTGTAGCCTGGCACTATCAAATTAGGTGTCGGTTTTTTTTCGTCATTGATGGAAAATTTTGATTACCCTCCACCTTTTAGTGATGTAAGGCTGATATCAGTTGTTCTTGACCAGCCAAGGGATGAAATTTTGCAAGTATCATCATTTCTAACGAGCTACTTTAACGATCTATGGACTTTACCTTCCCCATCATCTTCGATGGAAGGGATAGGGAATTGTGGCATGGTCATGCCATTATCCGCGGCTGAGGTTGCATACAACATTGTTCAACAGACTTCGACCAATCCTGATCTGGCTCCCCTATAGGAGTTAGATCCTGTTCTCGAGCCTATTTGGGCTCAAGATTCTCTTTCCACTCGAGATCCTTTAGAATTGGTATTTCCCTCTGATGAGGCAATTATCGAGGCAATGATTAGTCCCAACAGACCTTGGGATGATCTACATCATAGATCTTACTTCCTTCTTGAGTTAAGGAGAATAGAGGCGGGATAATTTGTTTTGACCGTGAATGGAAATAATCATTGTTCTATCAATCCTCTAGCTACACACAGATTTTACACTAAGGGTAACATGGCAAGTATTTCTACAATGATTCCAATCGATATCTCCAAAAACCATGGCATTGTGGAGAATGTTTTCGTCGAAGCAGATTTCTCCCCGGAAGAGATTCATACTTACATTGAGTTATTCAAAGAGTTTTGTGATGTTTTTTCCTGGTCTTACGAGGAAATTCTAGGCATCAACCCACGAATTGTCGAACATGAGATTACAAATTATCCTGATGCCAAACCGATCTGATAGAAGATTCATCTGGTCAATCCTTGAAAAGCGACAACAATCAAGGCAGAAGTAGGAAAACTGCTGAAAGCCAGTTTTATCTACCATGTACAGTTGATAGAACGGGTGTCAAACCTAGTTTTGGTTAATAAGAAATAGGGCACGATTCACGTGTGTATGGACTTTCGTGATTTGAATAAGTCTTTTCCAAAAGACAATTTCCCTACCCCATTCATTGATCAAATCATCGATGAGTGCACAAGATGTGAGGTATTTTCTTTCATGGATGGTTTCTCGGGATACAATCAGATTCAAATCAAACCCGAAGACCAACATTAAACAACTTGTATTTGTCCTTCGGGGAAATTTGCATATTGTAAGATTCCTTTTGGCCTGAATAATGATGGAGATATCTTTCAACGGGCCATATCGTTTTATTTTCATGACCTTAGACACATAGTCGAGGTGTACCTTGATGATCTAGCATCATTCTCTCGCAAGAGATCTGATCATCCCACCCATATTCGACTAATCTTTGAGCGATGTCGCTACTATCAGATTCACTTAAATCCTAACAAGTGCAGTTTCTACATGACGTCAGGTCATCTCTTAGTTTTTATTGTATCAACAACAGGGATCATGGTCGATCCTCTCAAGGTTGAGGTGATAATTCAATTGCCTCCCCCGTGCATGATACCCCAACTTCAGAGCTTACAAGGGAAAGCGAATTTTCTTCAGTGTTTTGTCACGAATTACGCCAATATCACTAAAAGGTTTATGCGTCTCTTGAAAAAAGGGGTCCCATTTTGTTGGGATGAAGATTCTCAACACTCCTTTGAAGCGTTGAAATGTGCCCTGATGTCTTCCCCTCTGCTCCGGCCTCCTGATTATAAAAGAGACTTATTGTTGTATTTGGTCAATGCATAGATGACCATTGACATGGTATTGGTTCAAGAAGATGATATTCTCAAATATCATGTTATATATTACCTTAGTCAAGGCCTGGTTGGACCGAAACTCAAGTACTCTCATGTCGAGAAACTTGCATTTGGCAGTTGTCCATGTTGTCCAACAGTTCTGTCACTACATTTTTCTTTGCAAGACCACCGTCATCGTCGTCGTCAACCCTTTACAATGTGTGTTAACACGACGGGTCATTGAAGGAAATATCAGTATATGGATTGTAATCCTCCAATAATTTGACTTGGAATTTGTTTCTACAAAATCCAAAAAGTATTTGGTCTTTGCCAAACTTAGTTCAAAACTTCCAGTCAAGTCTAGTGATATCATGCCTGAAGAATCGCCTATTAAGGGAGATATTTTTCTAATTTCATATTTAGACCCCTGGTATGGAGATATAATTGTGTATCTCCAGAATTTGAAGTGCCCTGTTTCTGCTTCCCGTGATGAGCGTCGTTGAATTCTACATCAGGCGTGAAACTATCTTATACTCGATGACACTTTGTATCATCAAGGCATGGATTGCATTCTTCGTTGATGCCTTATCCATGAAGAATCAAAGCTCGTTTTGAATGAATGTCACACTGGAGCATGTGGAAGTCATTTGTCTGGGTTGGAAACAACCCAAAATATTCTACGTGCAAGTTACTTCTAACCCTCATTAATCAAGGATTGTGTGGAGGAAGTCAAGAAGTTCCACCCATACCAGATATTTTGTTGGAAGATGCGGGCACATCTTTCTCTTATGTTTCCTTCCATTGTTGTTGGTCCTTTCACCAAGTGGGGGATTGGATTTACTACATGTCACTTGACCTCAGCTAGGGAGCATCGTTACATCATCATAGTAGTAGAATACTTCACCAAGTTTGTTGAAGCTATGCTAATGTTCATCAATGATGGAGAAACAATGACTCTTTTCATCTTTAATCAGATAGTAGCAAGGTTCGGTATCCCGAAGTAGATTGTCACTGACCATGGTACTCACTTCCAAAACAAAATGATGATTGAATTAACATCAAATCTTGAGTTAAAAAAAGAGAATCCATTGCCTTATTACCCACAAGAGAATGGTCAGGTTGAATACGTGAATAATTCTCTCAAGACTATTCTTCAGTGGATGATCAATTATGCCAAGTCAAATTGGCATTTGATGTTATATTCAGTGTTGTGGGCCTACCAAATGTCTGTAAATACTGCCACCAATTTTTCACCTTTTCAACTCATATAGGGGATGGAAGCAATCTTACCTATTGAGTGTCAGATTCCTTATTTAAAGTTGGCAGTGGAATTATTGTCTGACACTTCACCGCTTGAGGAATGTCAGTGTTTCAGGGAAACCTGCATAAGAGATCTAGCTAAAGCATGCACAGACAAAGCTTATCAAGAAAAGGAAGAGAGATACACAATGAATAATGAGAATCAATGCATATTATTATCTAATCAATGAGTGAGTGATCTTCACTCATATAGGCAATGACATCCTATAATTAGGAATGCATGCATAATAGTGATGGTCTAAGATTAGAAAGTCTAAAATAGAACTAGTCAGTTAACTCCCACTAAACTAGTGTGCTGAAAATAGAAATTTCTCCAACACCCCCTCTGAACATCATTACGGAGTAAAAAATGAGTCCTGGCTACTAGGCCATATTAGGTACTCATGTACAATGCAGTTAATGAAAACTGAATACAAGGGAAAGAGGGAAAGAGTGAAAACCATGTGGGAACAAAACCCCCCCTCAAAAGATAATGTATCAAAAGAAGAAAATGACAGTTGCTAGGCAACTGTGTTCTTCATTGCAAGATGATCCCGCAAAGTCTGAAACTTCTGCTCACTGAAAGTCTTCGTGAATATGTAGAAATCTTTATGGATCTGATGAATTCATTTGGAAACCACTCTATCCTTGTACCTCTTGATCCTGTGGACCCATTTACACCTGAAAATATTCCTTTCTAGTGGAAGTGGAACTAGATGCAAAGTCTGATTCTTTAGGAGTGAGTCATACTCCTTTTTCATGGCTTATTTCCATAATGGATTTCCCACATCCTTATTGTAGGTATGATGATCAATAGATTGAACCATATAACAATGCATGGGCATCATAGGTTCTGAAGCTGAAAGTACATGAGAAGGCTCCTCATGTTGAGATCAAGTCCTCCTTGAATCCAATGGATTCCCTGCAAGGATTCCTGCTTCCTGAAGTGTGGTATGTGCCTTCTTGGGAATTTGCGGAAGCTTCGGCACTGGCTTCTTATCTGGCTATACTACCTGCTTATTTCCATGTATAGAATCTGAGTGTATGGAATCATCTATGATGTCTGAAACTGATGGAATCACAAGAGTATATGCATGTTTCACTGGTGGTGCATGCAAAGTACTCTCCTTGCGTGTAAGTAGAAAAGATGAGTCATCATCAGAAAACTTAGTGAATTTATACAAACTTGACTTGTGATCCACATCACCAATTGCAATAATGGAATTGTCATGCATGTCAATTACTGAAACTGAATCTGATGTAAATTCAACCTTTTCACCTTTTTCAGTGATCTAATAAACTGAGAGAAGATTCATAGAAAGATTTGGAACATGTAGAACATTCTCAAAACTCCCATTGTGGAGTTCCACTCTCCCTTCTCCTACTATTTCTATTGGAGTATCATCCTCCATGAGAATAGGGGGTCTTGAGCATGGACTCAAAGAAGATAAAACTTCCTCTTTCGATGCCATATGATGGGATGCACTAGAATCTAAAATCCATGAATTGGATGAGGAATTAATTGCAACCAAAGCATGATGATTACCTTTCGTAGGAGCATGATCATCTTCCTTCTTCTTCTTGACTCCCTCTGGAATGAAGTTTCCAAGGTTGTTCTACTGAAGTGAATGTGCCATAAGATCGATATGTTTCTTCATGCATGTGGATTCTTCATGATTCATTTTATTTCATAAGTGCACTGCTTTGCCTTCTTCTTATTCTTCGAATTTGAAGAGTCTTTAGAACCTGAAGAATTGTTAAAGGGTTTGGAATATAACTCCTTCTCATTCTATTTTTCCTTCCCATTCTGTTTGGATGATCCTTTTCCATCATGCATGGTGAGTGCATGTGATTTGGGATCCTTGATGAGGCCCATGTTTATGAGTTTTTGTTGATTAAGGTTGGTTGTCATTGATGCCAACCCTTGAAGAAAGACCCGTAGCACAAAGGTTTGGGTAATGGAACCAATAGTGTTTGATGTAAATATGACTCATTATTGTTTTGTCATGGTTGATAAGAAGTAAATATGGATG
>JZKD02S1656007.1:570083-581806 GCA_000966675.3 Picea glauca
CCAAAAAGACATCTTCCAAAATGGAAATTAGAGACATATACAACGTATTATGGTCCTAGCTTGGACAAGATTGTTAGAATAATTTGTTTCTCTTGTGTAGACTTGTCAATACCACATTCACCCAAGATCAAAATTAAATATTTAAATTTAGTAAAGAAATCATGTATATTATCAAAAAATTTAGGGTCTAAGGTATTCAATTATACCTCAAGCATATGATCTTGTATCTCATCCTTCTTTCGAAAGAGTTCTTCGAAGGTGGTCCAGATCTTGTTTGGAGTCCTGCATGTGGCAACATGAAACCATAGATCAATGGATATTAAATCAATAAGTAATCTTGTGGTCTCATCCTTACGGTTCGCCCATCTGGTCTTGTCAAGCGCTGATGTAGGTTTTGTTTTTGTCGCCATCATCAAATTATACAATCCTTTTATTTTGAGTTGGAATGCGGCCTTTGGCTTCCATTCAAAATAGTTGTACAGTGTGATTATTATCACTATACTTTATTGAATAAGTGGCATCACCTCCATCCTGCTGTTGATTCTGAAAAGATCCTGAAAACCCAGATCGTGGATTCGTATATATGAATGACGGTGCTATGGAAACTATATATATGATAAAAAAAACTATATATACTAAAATATGATGTGGGTTTTGGATATTTTTGGTGAGCATGAAAATCCCTATGTTATGCGTCTCTGGTAAAAATTTCAGCCCGCCCCGGATCACGAATTTCGAGATATCACAATTTTACTGCAGAAAACCAATTTTTGGAGGGCTGCTGAATCGTCGCACCCTAGAGAAGGGTAAAGTGAGATGATGTTGAATTGTCACACCCTAGTGAAGGAAATAGTGTGATGATTGTCAAAAACTGAATCATCGTACCCCAGATGAAGAACACAGTGCGACGATGTTGCACCTTGGATGTGTATAGGCTGCGACGATGCCTGATTTTTTTTTTTTCTTAAGTTTCAGTGAGACCGTCGCACCCTTCAATAGGGATAGACTGCGACGATTCCAATCAACGCACCTTTCTATAGGGATAGGCCACGACGATTTTGGAACCTAGGTTTACTCAAATCCTCTTTCTCTCTTCTCTAGCTTGTCTATGTTTCTCCAAGCAGCTCGACTCTGATACCATGTTAGTGTTTCATGGAAACCTGCACAAGAGATCTAGCTAAAGCATGCACAAACAAAACTTATCAACAAAAGGAAGAGAGATACACAATGAAGAATGAGAATCGATGCATATTATGATCTAATTAATGAGTGAGTGATCTTCACTCATATAGGCAATGAAATCCTATAATTAGGAATGCATGCATAGTAGTGATGGTCTAAGATTAGAAAGTCTAAAATAGAACTAGTTAGTTAACTCCCACTAAACTAGTGTGCCGAAAATAGAAATTTCTCCAACAAGGAACACCTTCTATATCTCAAGCATCTTGATGAGTAGTGTCATGATGTAGCCTTAGCCAATGAGTCTCATAAGCAATGAGTTAAGTTTCAATATTATCGGTCTGTTCATCCTCAGATTTTCTCCAAAGGCGATATTGTATTGGTATATGATCAAGAGAAAGATCCCCTGGGGGTAGGCAAGTTCAAACCCATGTGGTTCAGACCGTTCATTGTGAAATAGGTCTTGAAGAAGGGCACTTACCGTCTGGTTGATTTCAAGGGAAATGCCTTGGAGGAGCCTAGAAATGGGCTCTACCTTGATATGTACTACTCTTAGGTTGGTCACTTGGGTGACTTCCTATATATATATGTATAGTTTCTTATACATTTTTGTCTTTTTTGTTTTTTTGGATGTGTAGTTATTTATGTCTTCTTTTTCAAAGTGGTAGATGTCAACTAAATCGAATGTTTATTTTGGGTTCACGGACGGTGCTAGCCAGCACACTCGAAGTCTTTCTTCCATAGCTTGGGTGATTTTGTCACCTAGAGGCTAGTTGTTATCTTTCGAAGGTATTTTTCTAGGTGACGCTACAAACAATGTTTCTGAGTACAGTGGAGTGATAGAATTTCTTTGTGACTCTTTGTCACTTGGTATTTCTCACCGCTGGGTCTACTTAGATGCTCAGTTGGTGGTGTCCTAGTTAAATGGGGTCTACTTCATTTATTATCCCACTCTGCACCGACGATTCCTTAGGGTACGTCTATTAGAACTTTCTTTCAATTACATTACATATATCCATGTTCCTAGGATATTTAATCATCTAACAAATACTCTAGCTAATCAAATTTTATATTGGCATGTTGCACACACATAAAACGAAAAGCACACATATACACATGTAAATATATATATATATATCCAAAACATAGTGTCAAGATTACATAGGTGGGCTTGAAAGCCTCAAAAAGTGTTTAGTGTACATCGGTGGGATTATGCCCTCAAAAAATACATATACAAAAATTTCCCTCGTCACATAAACGGCCTATGCTCTCTAAGAATGGGGCCTATTCACCTTTGCATAGTGTACAATGACATTGGCCAAACACCACAATAGATAGACCCAAGTCCTAGGCACCCCTACTACATGAGGCTGCATAGAAAGGGTGAGATCCTCGATCTTGGCCATAGGTACAGTATGAGTGAGCGCAGTGAGGTTGCGCTCCACTCGTCGAAGAACTCTATCAACCTCTCCAGCTAGGGGGCCCCTGCAACTGCTGGTCCTACCTCAGGTCGAGGATGTCGTCGAGTCCTAGTGAGGTATGTTGGTCGCACAGGCCCCACATCTGTATACAATAGATATACAAGTCAATACTCTATACACACATAAAAAGGATATATACGAAAATTAAAAATTAAATAAACTTAAAAAAAAAGTATGTTACCTATCTCGCCTCACTCCTCGCTGGGAGGCACAAGCATGTCATGTTTTCTGGTGAAGTTGATCCTGGCATATGGGTAATCCTTGATCACTGGGATCTATCTTGCCCACCAGTCAAAGAATTTATCATCAAAGGCCTCTATGGTCCTCCCTCCACCCTGTTGAGGTAGCAATGCTTCCCACTTGGTCACTGCTGGGAAGGAGGATACTTGCCCCCGTACCATCTCTCTAGGGCTGAGACTGGGCACCCTCACTATTGGCACAGGGGAATACCCAGGGTTCAACTCCAAGAGTGCACCAACAAACCCAAACTACTGGCACTTTCGACAACACCTGCGAGGAAGATGCAGTCTCACCCGAAGCAGTTATGAGGGGGTTGCAGGACAAAGATGTCTACAACCAAGGGGATATCAAGTGGATCGACTACAAGAAAAACACAACATTTATATATCATTTAACAGATTATCTCTACTCCACACAACTATCAATCAGATCTAACACATTAATGCAATAACAGGATATCAAAGGACAAAGAACAGAGCATCAATCACACACAACACAAGATGTACGTGGTTCACCCTCTCTCTAGGGCTACACCCACATAACTATTATTTATAATATATTAAGATAAAGCATACAGTTCTTTTCTACTCTCTTAGCTAGAAAATCTTCTTCTCCTTCTCTCTCTCTTTCTCTCCCCTCCCTGTGCACCCAACTGCAAGGTGATGTTCGCACCTAGCTGAAGATCTTACAATACAGACTGCTCTCACAATACAAGGTTTCTCTCTCAATAACAATCTCTCCTCATAACATAATCTCATCTCACACATCCCACGTCCTCTTGACCTTTATTTATACATTATAATAACTCATCGACAACCTTAGGCTGAGACCTAAGAGTCAAAACCCTAGATACCAAAACCCTAGGTGTCTAGAAACCTAGGTTAACTTGACCCGTGTTTTCAGGGCTTTGCCAAACTATCTTTCCTTCCTTCTCGCGCGGTGCTCCGGAGCATCCAATGGTGGATTTTTCCACTTGTTGAGTTGTCCACGATCTGTCTTCCTTGCAGATCTTTCATCCTTGATCTCCTCATCCAATGGATTTTTTTCTCTGACTTCGCTCTGTCTTTTCTTCTCTTCTGCTCACTTCGACCCAGTAACAATTACTGTGTTATCCACACAGTTCATGTTTTAACTTTTCTTCCTTGATATTCACTTTCTTCCATAACCAAGGGCCAGCAGGCCCCCACCACTCACCTATGACTCATCCCGAGGTACTTCATATCTTATCTTTCTATTTTGATTTGACTTCAGGATGCACAGGGCAACTTTTTATTTCAGCTATGTTCCTCCCTTGCTTCCTTTCTTCCTTCCTTCCTTGTGCATACTATATTTTATGTGTCTAGTACCCAGTTCCAACTACACCTGGTACCTAGACCCTTTTCCTCATGATTTTATTGAGATCTACCAGACAACTAGTTGTCACAATACAACTTCAATCGACTCTCGTTCACTAACCCTTCCTTCCATTCTCCATTCAAAGTTTTCAACTACGCAGCTTCTCCTGCTGTAACATAGGCAACCTCATATGGCCCAAGAAAATGCATTCTGAACTTTCCTATATGCTTCATGAACTAACTGTCGTATACCAATACCAAATCACCTTGCTTGAATGCCTTCTTCTTGATGTGTCTGTCATGATAGGCCTTTTCTCTTTCCTTCTGAACCTACTGGTGAAATCCTACAATAAATCTGTCTTCTTCTAGTTCGACCAATTGTGGAAGCCTCTATCTAACAACGCAAATGTCATCCATATTTGTAAAGGCAACAATTCTTAAGCTTGGTACCAAATACTCCATTGGGACAACGACTTCGAGATGATATACCAACTTGAAAGGGGTTTGCATTGTTAGCTTCTTGCAAGTGGTTCTATAGGCCCATAGTATTGTCGGTACTCTTAAAACCCAGTCATCCCTATTCACACTACAAATCTTCGTTAGCTCTATCTCCAAGATCTTTTTGAATGCTTCAACTATCCCATTTTATTTTGGATGATAAGGGGTGCTCTTCTAATGGTGTACTACAAATTCCTCAGTTAAGGCTTCAATGGTTTTATTAATGAAATGTGTGCCTTGGTTGCTCATAAGGATGTTTGGGCATCCAAACCTGGTTATGATGCCATCAAATATGAAGCGTGCAACTATAGTTGCACTACAGTCCTTAAATTCTCTTGCTTCGGCTCATCTGTTCAAGTATTCTATCGCAATGATTATGTACCTTTCTCCTGTGCATTTTCCTAGTGGGTTTATAGGTGCTACGAAATTAATGGTCCATTTATCGAATGCTTGGAGGGTCAGTTGTGGTGCTAACATCATTTCATCTCTTTTTGATGGTTTCCCAACTCTTTGGCATACATCGTAGGATGTGTAATAGTCCTTGGCATCTCTGTGTAAGGAAGGCCACCAAAGGCCATCTCTAAGAACCTTCTATGCAATTGGGTTCCCTATGTAGTGTCCTCCTGCGATGCCTTCATGGGTTTCGACAAGGATCAATGGTCGCTCTGCTTCCATAACACATCTTCTCAATATCGCATCAGGTCCCATCTTGTATAGCTATCCAACTATAACTGAAAAGTCTACAACGCACACTACTACACGTTTCTTCTAGGGAATTGTATACTCACTAGGTGCCATTCCTGTTGATATGAACTGGACTATTTCTACGAAGTGATCATCAATATTTCTAATGGCCAACAACTAGGCATCTGGTAGTGTGTCCTCTAGACTAGTCGACTCTTCTCCATATTCCAACCTCGACAAGTGGTCAGGACCTTTTCTCATTCTTCCTGGCTTATCCACGATCTCAAAATCATATTCCTGAAATAGTAGAAGCCATCTGCATATTATCCCCCCCAATACTGGCTTGTTGACTAGCTATTTCAGCGTGGAATGTTAGTAAACATTTTAAAGTTTCCTCCCAACAAGTAGTGGCGGAACTTCTGCAGCGCATACACTATGGCTAACCCTTCTCTCTCAGTGGTGGTGTAATTAATCTCTACTATTGATAGCTTCCTGCTAGCAAAGGATAACGGGTGGTCAATGTCTCCTATTCTCGGTTGTGCTAACACAACTCCCAATGCAATGGAATATGCATTGACATGTACGTGGAATTCCTTGCTCCAATCTGGAAAAACTAGAATAGGTGTAGTAACCATTTTATGTTTCATCGTGTCGAAGCTCTGCTGGCATTATTCTCTCCAGTGAAACTGACAATATTTCTTTATAAGTTTCTCCATGAGTGTTGTAATATGTGCATAGCCTTTAATGAACTTCCCGTAGTATCCAGTATGTCCCAGTGCAGTGTGCAGTTGTTTGAATGAAGTAGGATGGGGTAGATAAACTATAATGGCAATCTTGCATGGATCTACCAACAATCCCTTCTTGCATACAATATGACCTAACAACACTCCAAAGGGTGAGAAGAATATGTACTTCTTCACGTTTAAGGCAATCTGACACTGCCTGCATTTGTCCAACATTAGCCTTAGACATTCAATATGATTTTTCAATAAACTAAAAACAGTCCAATCATCAAAGTATGCTTCTAGAAATTTATGTAAAAACTCTTTGAATGCTTCGAACACCACCCTGGAAAACATGGTTGGGGCATTATTCAATCCAAATGGAATCACTGTATACTAATAGGATCCCCATTATGTTTCAAATGTGGTTTTATGGCGATCTTCCTTGGAAATCCTGATTTGATGGTATCCTGAAAATCCATCTGTAAAAGAATATACCTCATGGTCTCCTACATTATCCAACACTTCGTCAGTAAATGGGGTAGGGAATGGGTCATGCAAACAAGCATCATTCAACTTTCTGAGATACACACATATCCTGATCTCTCATGTCTTCTTGTCTTGTACTACCATAGGGCTAATCCACTCTGACTCTTCAACAAGTTCTATGATTCCTTCTTCTAGCATTCTGTCAAGCAAAATATTTACTTTCTCCTTATATCTAGGGTTCAATCTGTAGGGTATCTGTTTGACTGGTCTTGCATATGGTTTCAAAGGGATCCTCATATCTCCCATAGGCCCTTTAATTCCCTTCATATCAATGAACTTGGTTGAAAACACGTCTTGATATTCATGTAGTAACTCTGTGATTTTGTCAATAGTAGCAGCATCCCAATAATCTCCAACATTTGCAAGCTTCGGTGTTTGTTCTGTTCCAATATTGACTTTCTTGATCTTAATCAATTGTCCAATAAAAGGTAGCTCAACTCCTAGTCTTTCTATGTCTCTTTGGCCTTCTGTTTCGGCGATGTTCACCTTCCTAGGAGCATTCTCTTCATCAGTGTTGATGTTGTAACAACCTTGCAGTTTCTAGAGAGGTGCAGTCCATTCGTCCTCTTCTTGTTCCAAAGGGAGGCTAGATGCCTCCTCAAATACTTTCAATATTACAATTTGTAATGCTTTATCTACTGTAGGATATTGAGATTCAAATAAGAAGGTAGTTACAAACTTCTGAGTCATACCTTCCCAATCTGCAGTGATGAGGTGCAATTCTACTTGAAGGTACCGGTTAATAGGGGTTGTGTCTAGAGTGTTAATGAATTTGTGCACCCACTGATCTTGAGGAATGTTGATCCAAGATTCCTCGTAACTTCGCACATGGTCTTTCAGACAGCTTCGACCTGTGTACCTAACTTCAAAGCCTTCTACTTGCACTGAGAACCGTGGTGTCATCAAATTACGACATTGTACCCAACCTGTAATGTTGTTTTTGTGTGTCCCCCACCATCTTGCTGGTGTTTCTTTCAAAGCCTCATCCATTGCCAACAAACATTTTTGTGTTGGTACACTTTTTTCAAAGTCCGAAAATAAGGTTTCTAAAAGATTCAGACCATCAAAGGTGGGTAAGTTACTTACTGTGGTGTCGATCCAATGAACTTCTCTCGTTAATCTAGCACATATTCTTGTAGATACTTCATACATTTTATTCTTCCATTTCCCCAGTGCTTCTTTTGAACCTGATGAAAATGCGTTGTCACTTCGCCATCTTAGGTTTCCATTGGCCATAGGGTTAATGTAATATTGTTGTCTGGTTGTTAGTTTGTATATGTTTTTCAGTTCATATGCACGGTCTTCTTCCCTTATTGGTTCTGTATATCTCTGAACTTAATCGGGATCTAAAGGTGAAATGACCCTAAGGCTATCTCCTTCAAAAGTCATTCATCTTTTCTTTAAATCGATCACAGTGGAATTATTGAAAGCCCAATCAATTCCTAACAGCATAGGGTAAGGACAACTATCATCAACTATCTCAATTACCTTGAAGTATGCAAACGTTCTGACTCCGTCGATGTCCACAATGACATGTTCCAATTTTCCAAAGGGGCTTACAACTTGCTTATTAGCCATCATAATCCTGATAGGGGAATAGATCAACTTAGGTTTTCCCATCAATGCCCAGGTTTGCTTCTCCATGACATTGAACTCCGACCCTAAGTTGAGGACCACATATTCTATATCATACTCTCCAATTTGAGCATTCAAGTGTAATTCCTTATTTATCCTTCTCCTTTTAGAGACTTGGTGTACTTCCCTATTCAGTAAGGGGTCTATCTTTCGTATCTCATACTGTCTAATTAGATGTTGTATCTCTTGGACAACGCTTTCATCCTGAATCAACTTAATACAAGTATATAAAAACTCCATGATCCTCCTTACCTATTTTCCTTCTTTTGGAAAAGCAGACTGATCGAATTCCAGAAGCATTCCATATTCTCTTACTTCTGGTCGTGTTTTTTATGAAGAACCTTGGCCTCCCATGAATTCTTTTCTTGCCTCCTCAAACATTTGTCTTTCTTTCTTTGCATCAAAAGTTTGGGTCTTCTCTGTAGCTTTCCTGACTCCTGATTATTTTTTAATCTTCCCTTGGTTCATTTTGTCTTCTCCTGTAACAACGCCTCCTCTAGTGATAACAATGACTCTAGGGTCCTCTCTGCGAGGTTCAACATATATCAGTTTCACTTGCGGTTTCTGCTGAGGTCCTCGTCTCTCCTGAAGCTTACCTTGCAGCACAGGACAATCTTCTATAACATGTTCGAATGAACTACAGTAGCTTCAAGTAGTACAAGGGTTTTGACAATCCCTCGCTAAGTGTCCTGGTTGCACGCAGTTGTAACAAATAATCTGTCCTCAACCTCGACCCATACCTCCTCCTCATCCTCTTCCTCTGAATCAACCGCGAAGGTTGAAGTTTCCTCTTCTTGGAGAGTTATACTACATAGTGTTTCCTTCTTTCTATACTTTTCCTTGAATTTTGTATATGTCCCTCGACCTTTCATGCATGAGGTCATAAGCCCTACAATCCCTATCATCATGCCCCATGGAATTACATAATGTGCAATACAAATTTGTGGGTGTTTGAACGTATTTTCACATGTAATAGCACACACCTAGGCAATGTCTATTTCTGCATACCTCGCACCAGGGTAGGGTGACTTTCTTCAAGGGGCTTGGAGCTCCGAAAGCTAAATATTCATGGAATAGGGGACAGTTCTCCTTGTCATGACCTTCTGATTTGCATATGACACACCATATGTCTTCTCTTTTATCTTTTCCCTTGTCTTTCTTCATATCTTCAACCTGTAGAGACAAACCAGTTAGCTAACTCAATATTTGAGTCATACTTGAGCTAGATTCTCCCATAGGGGCTGATTATAACTTCATGGCGATCTCTAGTGCCTCAAACTGTGAAGAAATATTCTATTGCATCAGAGGGAATCTGATGTGTGGTAAAAGGGAAGCAATGAACCATTCCTTGTTCTGCTCATCTAGAATCTGAAAATTCAACTGTCCTGTTAAGATCTTGAACCTCTGATCGAATTCCAAAACATGTTCAACTACCTTCTTCTTGATCTCTTTCATCTCTGTAATACATTGTGACTCTGTTAGCGATATTTATTGCTAAGGGGTTTAGAAATCAAAAGAATGGGTTAAAACCCACGTGTCCAAAGTTTCGGGCGATAATGCGCCCATGATAAGCAGCAAGCACGTCCGGGCGGTCCAGATTTACACGCATAGATCGATGGCGCACAGTAATTTTTGGACCCCCCTTGCCTTTCGATCTTTAAGCGGAGGGGGGGGGTCCGAGATCCCATAAGTAGCTTTCCGATGGCCACGATCGAGGCGCCCAGATCAACGGTGCTCGGGTAGCCCCGCTCCTCTTAGCTGCCCTGTGTTTAATCAGCATGGGCCCCTCTCCTGTCATTTCATTCTTCCTTCCGCCTTTCCCCTGCCGCCGTGTCTCATCCTCTCACCGCTCCCTTAGGGTTCTCATGGCTCTCCTTTCTCGCGCCATCTGCTCATTTCCTGCCACGCATCCCGCTCCATTTCGTCATCCGTTTCTTACCCAAGGGCGGATTCAGTCTTCTCCCCATCTACTTGGATTCCCTCCGCCATGGTTTATCCTCTGTCACCCCTCTCCGTCATCACTCTCACTCCTCGCCACTTCTCCCACGTGCTTACTAATGCCATCGCTCCTACCATGCCCCATGTCCGTCCCTCAAGCTTGTCAGTTGTTCCAAGTGGCAGCACGAGAAGTCATTCGGATCCCAAAGTGCTGAGTTGGCCTGACCGTTTCCAATCCCAAGAAGTAGTTATTGAGGCAGTTGAAGGTGGTTAGACATCGTCTCCGCCATAATGGGGACGTCCTACCATGAATTAAAGGCACGTCGATTCGCCGAATAAACTTTCAGAAGACTGATCGCGTCTGCCATAAGTTGCACGACCATTCAAAGATCGCAGCTCCGTGTTGTCAGAAGCCATGCAGACGCAAATCCTTCAATGCAGTTTCTTGGTTCCGCCGTTGTTGTAGTTTTTGAGTATATGTAGGCATTTTTGCCATTTTTGTATCCATCGATGGTAGAGCTAAGCTCCCGACTGTATAGATTTCAGCTATACTCTAGTTTCCTGGTTATGCCTCTGTGTTTGAGATTTCTTGGTTTATAACAAACAATTCCCTTTCTTTTCCATCTTGTTTCATCTTTTGCTTGAGGATTCACAGTAGTGCAGCTTGTTGCAATAAAGGATTTGTTGTGGCGTTGTTGGCCCTCTGGTTTTTGTGTTTGAATGTAAAAGGATTTTGCGTTTGAACACACTTCTTCTCTAATCTGTGACGAACCGGATGTTCATCGTGGATCACTGCACCTTCTTGCATAAGTCTTCTACCTACTCACCCTTTTACTACGACTCACTGTTTGGAGTTTATCAGGACCTCATTCTTTCATGCATGCCTGGTCTGGTTTCTGAGTTGATACCATATTGTTTTGATTTTTCCTCCATCTGATCACCCTTTAAAACAAACCGTGACATTAAACTGATGGGCTTCAGGCTCTGCTCCTGCTAGCAATCCAGGGGTGACTTCCGAGAGCCAACATTTCTGGCGCCGTTG
Organism: Picea glauca; assembly: GCA_000966675.3. NCBI lineage: Eukaryota > Viridiplantae > Streptophyta > Pinopsida > Pinales > Pinaceae > Picea > Picea glauca. The sequence continues at coordinate 581,386 of JZKD02S1656007.1, forward strand.
CCGGGGACGAAGTTGAAGATATTCCCTGGGTAGAACGACAACGACTAACCTATTTCTGAAGGTGCATCAGATATCGAAACTTGAAGATTGCTGCTGTGCACCTGGCGACTCCACTGTAACGACTCTGCTGGGGAGAACCTGTTCTGATCAGCTGTGGCTTCGAGAGGTAGACACACGAGGTCGAATCCACATTTTCCTTTGGCCACTCTGGAAGCAGACTTGGAAGCAGTGCGCAGAAAGGGAAAAAGAGCAGCAAAAGAAGCTTCTGTCGATGAAAAAGGTAATACGCCCTCCCCTTCTGTGAAAACTCCATTTTCTTATTCTCACCTTCCTAGTCATACTTCCTCTGAGGTTTCCCATTTTCTGAACTTTGGGAGTGTTCCTGCTGAGTTTTCCCCTCCTGGTCTAGTATCGGAGGGAG
>JZKD02S1656007.1:588417-608788 GCA_000966675.3 Picea glauca
ATAAGTCTTCTACCTACTCACCCTTTTACTACGACTCACTGTTTGGAGTTTATCAGGACCTCATTCTTTCATGCATGCCTGGTCTGGTTTCTGAGTTGATACCATATTGTTTTGAGTTTTCCTCCATCTGATCACCCTTTAAAACAAACCGTGACATTAAACCGATGGGCTTCGGGCTCTGCTCCTGCTAGCAATCCAGGGGTGACTTCTGAGAGCCAACAGACTCCAATTTGGGTTTCTTGAATTCTGCGATAAACACATTCTTGATCTCATTTAGCGGCTTAGGTTGTGCAAGTCCTTGGACAAGCTTCATGTATCAACTTAGTGCACGATCTCTTAGAGTAGTGCTAAACTGCGTTCTTTTAAAAGCTTTGTCGGTGACATTCTTAATATTCCATACGGCTTCACATAGGAACCAGTGTTGATCGGGATCTCTAGACCCATCTACCCTAAAGATAAGGAGCCTCTTCTCATCTTCCATAGATCTTCCTATGTTCCCTAGGTTTCCTGTTTGAGTATATGCTAAACTATTAGTGATAGTACTCTGAGGACACTAGTGACTTTGTCTATTCTGATTGCTTATCGCTGTTGAAACAACATGAGGAGTAATAGTACTTAATTCAACAATTTGTGCAATTCTTGAAGTTTTTGGCTCTTCTTGGCAAGGTTCTTCAACTTTCCCTTCCTCTTCCCTAGCGGGTTCTGGATGTTCTTCGTCCGTCAGATCTGCCTCTTCTCCGCTATAAAAACTCTCGTCCCTGTATTTTTTCTTAAACTAGTTCGCAAGATGAACTTCTTTGAACATGCTCCCACTGCGCATATGTCCAAATTTTGTGTCGTTGTCGCTATCTGAATTCTTGAACATTAGCCTTTTCGAATCCAACCAACTATTGTATCTTCAATATGTTCTTCTCATGTAATAGCATCTTGATTCTCATCTTTAGAAAGTGTAAAAATTTTCCTCTAGGTCCCTTAAAGAGATATCTCTCGGCTTGGCTATATGATTCTACTCTGTCAACAACAAAATTAGTCATGTACCCTCCAATGGTGCTATCAAACCAATGATCTACTACTCTTGAAACGCCGTTATCAACTCTCTTGACCTTCTTGATCAACGTCGATTTCCAAACCATAGGAGGTCTAGATATGATCTCAAACTAGGTATCTACTAACCTAGCTAACCACTCATATAGCTCCTGATGGATTCCTCTGAAGCAAATTGCATGTATATTGGTAAATATATATCTTCCTAACCAATCCTCTGCACTAAGATTAGGGTTCTTGTTCTGGGCTTCAACGAAGTCCTTTTCTCGATCTTCTATCCACTTATGAATCTTTGTCTTTGATGGAAACCACCTTGACATTCCCTCAAGAAGATTCATGTCCCGAAAACATAACCATTTGTTGGCATAGGGGCAGACCCAAGGTTCAACTCCAAGAGTGCACCAAAAATCCCTAACTACTAGCCCTTTCAGCAACACCTGCGAGGCAGATGCAGTCTCACCCGAAGCAGTTATGAGGGGGTTGCAGGACAAAGATGTCTACAACCAAGGGAATATCAAGTGGATCGACTACAAGAACAACACAACATTTATATATCATTTACCAACTTATCTCTACTCTGCACAACTATCAATCAGATCTAACACATTAATGCAATAACAAGATATCAAAGGAAAAAGAGCAGAGCATCAATCACACACAACACGAGATGTACGTGGTTCACCCTCTCTCTAGGGATACGTCCACAGAACTTTGATTTATAATATATTAATATGAAGCATACAGTTCTTGTCTGCGCTCTTAGCTAGAAGATATTCTTCTCCTTCTCTCTCTCTTTCTCTCCCCTCCCTGCGCACCCATTTGCAGGGTGATCTTTTCACCCAACTGAAGATCTTACAATACAGACTGTTCTCACAATACAAGGTTTCTCTCTCAATAACAATCTCTCCTCATAACATAATATCATATCACCCATCCCAGGTCCTCTTGACCTTTATTTATACATTACAATAACTCACTGACAGCCTTAGGATGAGACCTAAGTGTCAAAAACCTAGATACCAAAACCTTAGGTGTCTAAAACCCTAGGTTAACTTGACCCACATTTTTAGGGCTTTGCCAGCCTATCTTTCCTTCCTTCTCACGTGGTGCTCTGAAGCATCCAATGGTGGATTTTTCCACTTGTTGAGTTATCCATGATCTGTCTTCCTTGTTGATCTTTCATCCTCGATCTCCTCGTCCAACAAATTTCTTTCTCTCACTTCTCTCCGTCTTTTCTTCTCTTATGCTCACTTCAACCTAGTAATAGTTACTGTGTCTTCCATGAAGTTCTCTTTTTACCTTTTCTTCCTTGATATTTTCCTGCTTCCATAAATAAGGGCCAACACTCTCAAAGATGAAGGAGCACAAAATGGTACTGAACCCGAAGTTCTTGTTAGTACAATGTAGCCACTTTGTGAGCTGCCTCTTCATGCACATCAGCATGGTTGTACTCCAGTCAAAAATTTTGGTCTCCAAACAGTGAATGGCACAATGCATGTGTTCCTGGGAGGCCTAGTGAAGGGATGCAGATCCAGTAATCCACCCGATCAAGAGTAAGATCACATGCAGAGATAGACTAGTAATCGTGTGGATTGGCACCTGAAAACCTACCTTCTTAGTTTCATCCTCACAGTACATCTGAATATAATCCTCGATGTTGAAAGGCCCAGGGGGAAATGTCCTAAGGTTAACTAGTTCCCCTCTCCTCGAGAGGCCAGTTAAGAAGTAGATATCCTCTGTAGTTGGGGTCAGTGATTGACCCTCTAGCATAAAGGCCTCTATATCAGGATGTCAATACTCCATAAGAGCATTGAGAAGCCTAGGTTGTGCCATCATGAATGGAAACTGGAAGAACTTCCATAGCCCACACTGTTTTAGTGCGATGATGGCTATAGGGTCCTCTTCAACCAAAACATCAATTTCCACATGCTCCCTCTCCCTCCAATGAACATACATCATGTTTCATGGAAAAAGGAAGGAGAGTTAATGCTTGTATTTTATTTTTTAAAAGATTGAAAAGGTGTACATGGGTTGTTTCGTACACAGTCGCGTATGTACATGGGCTGGTGGTTTCCTTCCCAAGTACATATGCGGGCTAGCCTTGGACAACCCGCGTACACGTAGTGCTGCTCTTTTTACAAGAGCATGCCCCCTCAAAACATGAAATAAAATCATAAAAAATGAATTGAAATGAAAGACGGAGGGATTTGTACTTACTTGGTCCAAGTGAAAGGTAGTTTCGTCCATAGAAGCTACTGGAATCTACTCTTTTAGCAAAGGGGTCTTTTCACCTTTTGGTCGATTTTGAAATTGCAATGGTCAAAATGAGTTGTTAACTTCTATTTATAGACTTTTTTGGCCATTTTTGCCCCTTTTTTGACCCCCTTTGTCATTTTTCCTGGCTTGGTGATCACTTGATTTCGTTTCTGAGTTTCTTATTGGACGTTCCAGTACTCTTTTCCTTTTGGTTTGGTAATTTTTTTGGATGGGTCACTTTTTGGTATCCTTTGGTAAAGGTCATTTTTTGAACTTTTTGCATATAAGTTAGGATTTCATTCCCACTCTCTGCATCTTGTTGTCTTCTTTCTCTTTTCCATAGGATCGACCCCATTGAAGTGTGACATGGAACCTTCATTATTGCTCTATAAGTGTCGTAATTAGGTGGTAGAGCCTATCTTTACATGGATGCCCTAGGTAGATCCTTGTTGCATTTTGGCGTCCATGTTGTCAGTTATGACTATAGGCTTGGGATTCCTTGTTAGTCCTGTCATGATTACGAGATAAAGTCACATTTGTTTGATACACCATCATTCTAGGCCTTACCCTCGGGACTCCCTAATGAGAATGCTTTGTTGTCTTTCAAGCTTTCTTGGAAATTCGAAAGCAACATCCAACGAGACTATATTTATTCTTTTTGATCTCGTCTAGATTAACTGAGAAAAGTAGCCCCCTGGAGTCTTATTTAATCCCTTTTCAGACTCTCTAAAAATGAAAATATTTCCAAGAGATCTTGTTGTCCTTCATGATCGCCAAACTCAAATTTGAGGGCACATCTGTCCATCGGTAGTTTACTCATTTTTCAGTCTGTATGGCTAATTTCACAAATAAAGGTATGCTCTAGGAACTTTGGTTCGCTAGAAGAGTATTCTCAGGCGTAAGTTTAACCCTTTTTCGTGCCTTAGGGACTAAATCTTTGAAAATGAACATTCTCCTTGGTTTTGGTTATCACTTTTTTCCAGCCTTAGAGATTACTTACGAAAAAGGAACCCCCCTGGAGTCCATAGTTAAGCTCTTTTCAGACTCCCTAAAATTGAAAAGATCGTCGAGTGACCTTGTTCCTTCACACTCGTTAAATTGGTCCAATGTAACATCTACTGGCGTGAGTTTAACCCTTTTTCCATCTTGTATATTATAGCAGAAAAAGGTACGCCTCAAGAGATTCGTCTCTACGGGAGAGTTCTCCTTGGTTAATTTTATACTTTTTTGGGCTAAGGAGACTAAACTTAGAAAAAGGTTGTGAGTCCATAGTTAAGATCTTTTCAAACTCCTTAAAATTGAAAAATATTTTTGAGTGATCTTGTCTGTGTCACACTCGTTAAAATGGTTTTGAATAGACGTCTTTTCGGCGCAAGTTTACCGCTTTTTCGAAACGACTAGACTATCTATGAAAAAGGTACTCCCTGGAGTCTTCTTTTTCATTTTTTTAGACGCTCTAAACGTGAAAAAACTACCGAGCTTACCTTGTCTGGGCTCATAAACATTACATAGAAGGGGTCTCATTGTGTCTTTCTTAATCACATTTGCGAGTCTTAAACGTTGTATCTTTGGAATAATGTTGGCTCCATGTTTCTCTCAAATAAACCTTTGAAGCATTCCTTATACGAAATCCTTGTAGCACTTCTTGCCTCTGCGACCTGATACCTTGACCCATGGGGGAATTTTCCCCGAGTGTCCTTTTCCTGCACATGTCTCCTTGCTCTGAGCATTAGTATGTTCCATGCGCTTGGAACTAGTATTCTTTCTTGTGACACTCATTCCTCCTTTGTAACGTAGCATTATTTTATTCTTTTTCAAGCTCTTAAAAAATTGAAAAAGAAAAAAAAAAAATCCAAAAAGAGGGGATGGGAAATATACATTCTTTTTTTGGCAGCAAAGAGAGTCTCCCTTGGACAAATCACATCCTTTCATTTGTTCTTTAAGCATTGGGATCTAGTATGACCTTAGGAATTTTTTCTCGCTACATAGAGTTGTGTCCTCCTCCATTTGGTTACTCTTCCAAACTTATGGAGAGTTTGTGTTGCCTCCTGGATCACAAAATTATGTCAATGTCATGTTGCCTGAGTCTGATCATATTTTGTGCTTTTGTCCAATGGAATTTTTACCCAATCCAAGTGAACCTTTCTTCAGTTTGTCTCTTAAATTCCATGAGTCAGCCATCCCGAGAGTCTAGTCAAGTCCAGATTCGAAATCAATGAAGTTATTTTCCTGATCATCGAGATCCTCATGTCTTTTCCCGGTGAGTTGTCGAAGACCTCAGGGTAGTGAATTATACAATCCCATTATACCCCTACCTGATTTTTGAATATCTTGAAGTTGTTGTTTGAACTTTGAAGGCCTCACCTCCAACCACATGCGTCACTACCTTCTTGAAGATACATACTATGTTTGTATATCTTCGATTGATTTTGAGATGTAGATACACTGTGTATAGCTCACGACTACACTTTATATAGTTATATGACATGTATATGTAGTGTATTTGATTGGAATCCATGACTTACTTCATCCCGATCATGGGTATGCCTGCCTCAAAGAGACAATTGTTGTTTTGCAGATGGCACCTCCCGAAATTTGGTCCCGGGCTCACTCGATTTTGTACATTGGTGAAGATGTTGTAATTTATTTCGGACATCAGTTTCTCTTATGACCTCACACATTAGGGGGCATCGTTTATAGCCCTAAAATTCTCTATTCACGCATACATGGCCTTGGCCCTCTTACTTGCATTTTTTTCCAAATCATTGTTGAGGAGATCTTCTTAAAAATCCATTTTTTAGAGCATGTACACACCCTGCACCACTACATCCCACGTACATATGCTTGTTGCATGCTAGACATCCCATGTAAATATTCTTGTTGCACATTAAACAACCCGTGTATTCTTGCAAAAGTTGCAAAAAATAAAAAGTTGTAAAGAATTCAGTGAAATTCACGGGCTATTGGAGGTTTCCCAACCAATTCACCGGCTATAGCCCACCCCCCAACCAAATAACCATCCTTTTTTCATATAAAAGGAGGTGTTGGGGTCTCATTTCAATAACAAGAACTAGAACAATGAAACTCTACCCATTTTGCATCTCCCTTCCTTGCCTAAGAATTTTCAAGATTTTGTGAGTTACTTCCTCAACATTCCCTTGCAACCCCTTTTCTTCCATCCAATCCATTCCCTTTCCTTGAGGAGATAAGAATATTGTGAGAAGATTCCTATTGAAGGTGTACTTGGAGCATTGTAAAGAGGAGCTCGGACCAGGTTTGCAGAATGGTGGCCGACACAGATTGCAAATTTTAGTCTTTGTTTGATGAATAAAAGAATCTATTTTTCCTTTCCCAAATCATGATGTTTTATTTCTTCTCTTTGATTCATATATGAAATTTGATATCTAACCCTAATTTATGAATAGGAATAGCATGCTTGTAGCCCTTTTTTGCCTATCTTTGGATGCAGGTCAGCCTTGGGAGCAGGCTTGCATTCTTTGGAGCTACAGAGCTTGAGCAGATCATCACCAGACGTGGGATAACAGGTACAGTTACCCGATCTTCTCTCCTATTTCTTTATTTTCATTTATTTTGGTATGTTTGGGGTAGAGTAGAAACTAGATTGACTTTTAGACAGTCATTCGCTCTGTCTACATCTTAAACCTTGGTGTAGTTAAAGGGGGTATTTTCCCACTAGTAGGTAGTAGTTCCCTCAGATTATTTGATACCAAGTTTGCACATTGTAGCAATTATAGATATGACAGACAAGGGCACAATGCAAGAAATATTGGATCAACTAATCGAATTAGAAGAGGACATAATCATAGCAGGTTTACATCAGGAGGTACAAAAAGCAAAGGACAAAGCATGGCATGATAGACATATCAAGAAGAAGAATTTCAAGGAAGGAGATTTGGTTCTCCTTTATGACAGTAAGTATTTGCAATAGCCATGGAATCTTAGATTAATGCATTGGCTAGGTCCATATCAGATAAATTCTATCAAAGATGGAGGTTTTGTACAGTTGCAATAATTAGTAGGAAAATAAGTTCAAGGATTGGTGAATGGTAGTCGACTAAAAATATATAGGGACAAATGACCTACTAAATCTTAGTAGTTGCAGCACAACAAGTAGACTTGTACATATTTTAAATAGTAGGAGTTAAAAGAAGAAAAAGGAAGAGAAAACTAGAAAAATGAAGAAAAATCCAAAAAAACGTAGTTAGAGGAATAAGTGATAAATAGATAGTTGGGACCAACAACGTGCAATAAACATAAAATTGGTGTGACATAATTTAGAAGCTTGCATGCATGAAACTTAAAAACAACATGATGGGACAAAGAATAACCAGAAAAGTGAAAAACATATGAATAGGAAAGAATGAACGTGTTAGAGCATTAACGACAGAGATTATAAAAAGGGAAAAGCTCAACAGAGTTCAACACTTCATGATTTCTAAGCAATAGAGAACTTAAGAAAGAAAAGTGAGGGTGATTGAGAAGAGAGACAATAATTTGCATGCAATGAAATCAATATGGCACCCCCTAAGGTTAGTGCTCTCAGAATATTTGTAAGAGTGACCCAACAGTCAGGGAGGAAGAAGGAAAGAATGGAAAAACCAGAAAGTTTCATGGAGTTAGAGGATGTTACAACGTCGAAGAGTGAATCCATTAGTACAAAAAGGATAGAATAAGAAAGATCAAATGCAGAATAGGTGAAAGTGGGAAAAATAGAAGGAAAATTGAAAAACCCTAATGATGGGGTGAACCCTAATCCCGAAAACCCTACAGAAGCGAAGGAAATGGAAAAATAGAAACACGAAGCCATCACAGAAGAAGTATTGGTTGAAGATATTATAGTCTAGAAAGAAATAGAGGGTGAAGAAGAAGAACAAGAAGAAGAAGAAGAATAAGAAGAAGTTGAGGAAAAATTTGTAGAAGAAAACTCAGTCGTGGGTCGAAAGAGGAAAGAACCAGACACACAAACCTAGTGGAGATAATGATCCTTCATATCCTAGACGTCGTAGTTGCAGTTGAAGACATGCTAGAGAAAGTTCCAAAATTAAAATATGCAGATCATGATGTAATAGATACAACAAGGTTTCCTGATCTTTCATAGGAAATCTACTTAGAGAACATGGGGGAGGTAGGACCCTTAGGGAAACAAATTTTTGAGCACATGCAGTGGATCACAAGTTTATACAATTCATGAATTATGAATTTGTTGGACATACCACATTTTGGGTGCGGTAAGAACGTGGACCTCTGTGTGAAACAATTGTTGGAAAGGGTACATAGAGATATCATATGGATGGAGAGGCCAGTCCATATAGATGTATATATCATAGAAAATATCATAGGGTTTCCAACCAGCGACGTAAAACCAGAGGATTACTTGGACAATAAAGCAAGGTACAAGGAAATTGTAGAAGAAGTTAAAGCACAATTCAGGACAAACAAGGGAACTAGGGGCATAGTAATAAAGGACATCAATGATCCTGCGATGAATTCTTCCACAAATTTGATGGCATATAAACTGTTGAGGAAATGAAGAAAGGAAGAGGCCCCGAAAAGAGTCATAGCAGTAGTTGTGCAGTGCAAAATGGGTGTAGTATTAAGTTGGGTGCCATACTTATTGGACCAGTTTTTGATAGACTGCAAGGATGTTGTAACATACCCAGCCAACCATAGGCTGAGGTATGATACCTGCAAGCCCACCCTCAGACTTCTTTATCATGCTGATAACTTCTTCATTTATTAAGGATGCATAAGATAACAAATTTAACGACATGCACAACAATATCCAGCAAGCATGCATAATCTAAAGATTATATTAAATGATAATTAAATATACACAACGGAAATACATTCATACAAAGATAATGATATCACGATAGAGAGAACTTATATTTATGAAAGATGACACTAACTGGCTGCAGACCAAGGAAATTCCACCCAACTGTAGACACCACTGCTCCAAATCGCAACAACAATGTCACCCCCGAGCCAGGGCTATGAATCCACACATATGGTTCCAAAGTGTAATTGGGTGCCCAAACCATCCATCTCTCAAGCTCTCATAGGTTTCCCGACACCCACAACAATCCAAGTACCCAACTACTTCTACCTAGCCTGTACTACCCCAAGAGACCGGACCTCCACCCTTCTCTGCCATGCAGTCCCTTAGGCATTCTTTCTCCTTTATTTTCAGGGCCTCCAACGCAACTAGTCTAGAATCTCAATGATGTAACTCTCAGGACTCATAGTTTTCATAAAAATAGGGCATAGGCCAATGCATTTTAGACATGTAGGCCCTAGGTCACGACTGGATCACACCAATTACCACTACAACCAACTATCCTGTGGCTAATTCTTCAGAAGCTTCGTTTCCTTTTCCAAGCCAAGACGCAGGTGAGGATGGGTCGATGAATGGGTTAGGGGGGTGCATGGGAGTGCATGAGGAAAAAATGAGTGAGTGAACGGGAAATAAACGAACAATTCATCAGTCAAACCCCCCCATCAGACCAGAGATGGGTTTAAGTAATCTCGTGGGGAAACAAGAACCTCATGGCCTTACCCAAGAAGCTCACGTAACCGATCCCCTCCCTTAGACAAAAAGGGTAATTAAAATAGGAATAAACACTTAGTCCCTCAAGCTCCCTCTCTAGTGGAATCATAGCCCCCTATAACTCTAGTCCTTGTCCATCTATAAGCCAACGATGTGTTTATTATTAATAATGATAAAAAAAATTCATTTCTTGGGCATACTGGCCCTTTAATAATTTTTTGGGCACTCAGGCCTCTCAACATTGTAACAATACATTATTTAAAATGGGGGCTCGAAACCTGGGGTGTTACATCCCCTCCCCTTATTTTGGCACTATCCTCAATGCATATAAAAAATAGATATCAAAATCTCAAATTTATTCAAAAATTTGTGGGTACTATGCCCGCATGGCATCTTCATGCTCCCAGGTAGCATCTTTAGGACCGTAGTAGGTCCACTGAATGTTTACCAGTTCTATAACTTGATTCAGGAGAATTTTGACTTTTTTTTCCAATACCCGCACTGGTTGAGCCTGAAAGTCTCCCTCTGTCTCTACCTGGATCAAATGCTAATCAATAACATGGTTAGGATCATGTACATATTTCTTTAGTAAATATACATGAAATACATTATGCACATTCATGAAAGAAGGAAATGCAAACATGTATGCAACTGGCCCTATTCTGTCCAATATTTCAAATGGACCACAGAATCTGGCTGCCAGCTTTGTACAACTACCCAATTTCAAAGAGATTTTCTTGGGATTCAATTTCAAAAGTACATGCTCCCCTACTTTAAATTTTCTAACTGTCCTGTTCTTGTCTGCATAAACTTTCTGTCTATCCTGAGCTGCCTTTAAATTCTACTTGATCTTAACCACCTGGTCTTCCATGTCCTTGAGCAACTCCAACCCAAGTACCACTATGTCTGTTGGGTTGTCCTAGCTCACTGGAGTACTACATTTCCTACCATACAAGGCTTCAAATGGGCTCATTCTCAATGAATCTTGATACCCATTATTATATGCAAAATCAACCAAGTGTAAGTAATCTTCCCACTTAGATGGCTTATCCATCACATAGATTCTTAGCATGTCTTCAATTATTTGATTGACCCTCTCCGTTTTCCCATCTGTCCAGGGATTATATGTTGTGCTAAAGTTTATATTTGTGCCAAATCCTTTAAACAATCCCCTCCGAGACAATTTTCCTAGGTATCCCATGCAACCTAGAAATTTCTTTCATGAAAATTTATGCAATATTAGCTGTTGTATGCTTTTCTTCACAGGCACAAAATGAACAACCTTTGTTAATTTTTCAACCACCACCATGATTGAATCATGTTTCTTATTCGTTCTGGGTAATCCTGTAATGAAATCCATGGTGATCACTTCCCATTTCTTCTCTGGAATTGGCAATAGATGCAACAAACGCGTTGGGTGCTTATGCTCAACCTTCACCTTCTGACATTCCATATATCGAGCGATGTAATCAACAACATCCTTCTTCATTCCCGGCCAAAAGAACTGGCTTCTTACTGCTGTAATTGTTTTCTGGTAACCAATATGTCCAACATAAGGAACATCATGCATTTACTTCAGTACCAAATTCCTCAGTCCTCCGAAACTAGGAACATAGATTCTATTTTTATGCATGAGTAATCCATCTTCCTTTATCTCATACTCCTTTATTGTCTGTTGTAAATCTCCCTGCTGTAATTTTTCCTTTACTGGTAGGTAATGTTGATCTATAACAAGACCATCTAAAATTATGTTCTTCAAGTCTGACTGATGCATACTGACAGTAGTAGAATGCATGAGATGCACTCTCCTACTAAGTGCATCGACAACTTTATTCTCCTTTCCCTTGATATGCTTGATATCGAAGTCATATTCACTTAAAAATTCCAGCCATCTTGTTTTCCTGGCATTCAAGGTCGGCTGTTCAAAAAGATACTTCAGGCCAATGTGGTATGTTCTTAATTTGAATTCCATCCCCATGAGATAATGCCTCCACATCCTTAAGGCATGAACAATGACAGCAAGTTCCAAGTTGTGCGTGACATATATCCTCTCATGTTCCTTAATCTTTCTGGACTCATATCCAATGACATGCCCATTTTGTGTGAGGACTCCCCCAGGTCCTTCCTTACAAGTGTCTGTACATACCACAAAAATTTCATTTGGGTCAACAATCTTTAACACATGCGTACTAGTAAGTAATTCCTTCAACAGATTAAAATTATTTTCACACTTGAGTGTCCATTCAAATTTAGTTCCCTTATTTTGCAAAGAAGTGATGGGATGAGAAATCTTAGAAAACCCTACTATGAACCTTCTGTAGTAGCCATCTAATCCCATAAATGATTTGACGTCTGACACATTTCTGGGTGTTGGCCATCTTTTAATGGATTCTATATTCTTTGGATCTACTGCTATGACCTCCTTTGAAATAATGTGTTCCAAGTAATGGATCTTCTTTTGATAAAAAGAACACTTACTTAACTTGGCATACAACTGATTTTCTCTCAGTACTTGCAATGCCAATATTAAGTGATGTTCATGCTCCTCTTCAAACTTAGAATAGATAAGTATGTCATCCAGGAATACTATGACAAAGTTGTCCAAATAATTTATGAATATTCCATTCATTAAGCACATGAAGACAGCTGGTGCATTGGTCAGTCCAAATGACACCGCTACAAATTCATAATTCCCATACCTGGTCCTAAAGGTTGTCTTATGAATGTCTTTTTCCTTGATTCTTACCTGATGGTATCCTGCCCTCGGGTCAATCTTTGAAAATATCTTTGCTCCTCTTAGATGATCAAAGAGTTCGTCAATTCGGGGTTGCGGATACTTGTTATTTATAGTGTACTTTTTCAGTTGTCGGAAATCAATACACAACCTCAAGGTTCCATCCTTCTTTTTGACAAAAATTACTGGTGATCCCCAAGGTGAAACACTTGGACGTATGTACCCTTTATTCAACAATTAATCCAACTGCATTTGTAATTCTTTTAACTCTGGTGTGCTCATTCTGTAAGGTTTTTTTGACATCAGGGTAGCTCCTAGCACTAAATCAATTGAGAAATCTATCTCCCTTCTTGGTGGAAATCCGAGTATTTCTTGGAATACATCTTCAAATTCCTGTAGAACTGTGTAATATTCAAGTCTTAACCCCTTTGTATCAATTGGCTCCTCCACATGAGCTTCATACAATTGACATCCTTTTCTAAAACATCTTTTCAGCTGTAAGTCCGAAATCTCCCTTATAGAGATGGGTCTTGGAACTCCTTTCACAGTGCTCTATTTTCCATTTCCATAAAGACATGTAAATGTCTTGTTATGAAAATCTAGGACAACATGATGCTTGTCCAACCAATCCATCCCAATCAAAACATCATAGGACCCCAATGGTATGATATTTAGATCAGTACTAGTATTCACGCCATTAAGACTTATGGAACAACCTCTGACCATATCATGGATTCTTCTTTTGGTTCCAGTGGCTAACTGAACCATAATTGCTTTTCTAAGTTTACTTTTATCCAAATGTAATCTATCCACTATCTTAGGATCAATCTAACAATGACTTTCTCATGAATCAATCAAAATAGTAGCAGGCTTATTTATGATCTTGCCTTCCACCTTGATCATATGGTACTGGTACTATGCTTGTCGATCATTTAAGGCTGCATAGATTCTTCCCATTTCTCCAACTGTTGTAGCCTCTTGGATGTTGTGCATATTCTTCACTCTGTCTTTTCTATGTGGGAAATCCTTGTACATGTGATCTTCCTTGCATCCCCAACATTGGATTGGTGGTCTTCCCCTTTTTCCCAAGGAATATTCTTTCTTGAAATCCCCCTTAGCATAGTGATCTTGAGGATTTCTATTAGGATCATTCCTATTGAAGGGAGGTTTGAATCCTTTCCTCCTCTGATCAGACTTCGCATTTTTCTTGTCCTTCCAAGATTTCTACAGGGATTCTCTTCTCTGTCCTTTCTCATATAGGTATTTATCCTTCCTGATGGCCTAAGTCAAGGTCTTGGGTTCATCATACTTGATCTCTTCCTTATAAAAGGCTGGAAATACACTTAGAAATATATGTATTTTCACGTTCTCATCACCAATGAGCCTAACATACTTTAACAATCCCAAGAACTTCTTCTCATATTCTACCATAGTCATGCTTCCCAACTTGAGTTCAAAGAACTCCTACATTTTCTTGTCATAGTGTTAGTACACGGGAAGACCCAGGGTTCAATGTTATAACAACACACCAACAAAACCCTAACTACCAACCCTTTTGGCAACACCTGCGAAGCAGATGAAGTCTCACCTGAGGTAGAGGCAGGGGTGGTTGAAGGAATCAAATGTATGCAACCTAGGCTGGGACACATATATGTGATTAACTCGCTTAGAAAGCACTTAGCATAGATCATTCATCAATATTCCACTTAGATATACTTCGCCGACATAACAGAGCATCACAACATTCACTTAGGTCTAGATAACTTTAGCACTTAGAAACAACAAGACATATCAGATCTGGTATACCAATTGGGTTTGGCATTCATATACATCTCTAGCACTAAGCATAAGAAACTCTATCTAATAACATCTAAGCACTTAGCAATACAAAACATCTAAGAATAAGCACACAGCACAACACACAGTATTTACGTGGTTCACCCCCACCCTGGGTCTACGTCCACCAACTCTTCTTCTTTATTAGCTTCAGTCAATCAGGTTACAACATAGAGCTATCAAAATCCTACTCCGCATAGAACAAGAGATCTGCGCGCACCTCGCCAGATCCTCCTTCCTCGAGTAGATATAGCATAGAGCCTCCTTACAATCTGTGCACTCAGCACTTACAACACTTGCACTCAGCTCTGCAAGTCAATCACATAGATCAATTCTATCACTAAGCCCTTGGCTAATATTCTCCTCCCCTTACATCACCTAGATATCTATTTATACATTACAAAAGTGGGCCTAAGCATGGTTAAACCCACGGGATGACATCCCTTTCCCATTACATATTACCAAAAACCCAAAAAGGACCCAAAAAGGGGGTCTAGCTTCCACAATCTCTGCTTCGCTTGGCGCTTCATCTTCGACAGGCTGTCAAAGTCCCAAAAATGGTTAAATATGACCAAGTATTCCTCAAAACTTGATCAAGGGCCAAGAGGCCCCCAAAAATCACCTTTGACTCGTCCTGAGTCACTCAAGTATGACCAGTTCTGTCTCGAATGACTCAATCTTGGCTCGAGCTTCTTTGACTTGCTACTGTGCCATGGCCTCTTGCTCAACAAACTCCTAGATGAGTGTGTCATTCACCAGCCCTTCTAGGCACTATTCTGCTGAATTCACGACTTGTTCTAGCTCTATTCCTTGGCTCTCAATATCTGTAAATAGCTAACATGCCTTATCCTGCATAGGTTGGAGCCACTGCGTTACTTCCATTACCTTTCTCTGGATCATATGGATCTACTGCTGGGTGGTGCGCTACTCGTGAGACCGCTTCATTCTCTCTACAGGTGATAGGGCCTTTAGCTGCACCTATAGCTTTTCGACTTCGTACTTCACCTCCTGGAGCTGCGACTCCACTTTATGCAATTCTGGATTCTCGGTTAGGTTCTCATATATCTGCGCACTTCTGCTACTTAACTGTTTTCATTCCTTAGTGAGTTCTTTAATCCTTTCCACTATGCTCCGGGCAGTCATTTCCCTTTGGTCGCACACTTCTTGCGGGGTTCTTGGTATGGTCTGAAGCTCTAAGTCCATGACTCTTTGTTGAAGTTGCTGAATAACTTCAGCAAGCTTCATCACTTGGCATTCTATGGGTTCTTCTTCCTTCTGCTCTAAGACGGTCACAGAGAAAAAATATCTATTGACTGCTTATTCAATCCTGATCTGCTTCGCGAGTAGCTGCTCTTTTTATTTTTGGATCTTCGCTCTGTCTTCTTCAAATTTTGCTTGGAGAGTGTCCTTCTCTTGTTGCACATCTCATCATTTCTTGATGATTTCCTCCTGTGCTTGCTTTAAGGCCTTGGTGGCCTGCGATGTTTCTTCCTGTTCTTTTCGAAGGCATACTTGGACTGTGTCAACAATTTTGCGGAGTTCAACTGATGCATGTCCCTCTTCTGTTGTTCCTTCTAGTAAGGGTGCAGTGGAGACTGCATGGCTAGGATGGAGGGCTTGTTGTACTCCTTGGATCTCAATCTCAATTATGTTGTACATTGTCTCTTGCTTAGATTCCTTCTTTTCTGTTATCTCTTCTATAGCTTCATTCATAGCGGCAATGAGGAAACTGAAGTCATCTGGAGTGAGTGTGGTATGCAACTTAGTTACGGGTGCTTTTGATTTCTTCTGGGGGGAAGTTTTTGGAGGTGGACCCTTCCTTTTATTTATGCTTTCTACTTTTTCCTTTGGCCTCTCTTCGACTTCTTCTAAGTCTTTTCCATTACCTCCTTGCTCTGGTGTAATGGATGTGGTTCTTACAGATCTGCTGTCTACATCTTGGATTTCCTCATCCTTCTTTGTCTTCTTTGTTTTCTTTGTCTTACTGGGCCCGGATGTATCCTTCATAGCTTCTAGGCTATCGATGTCAAACATTTCTATGGGGTTTTCTGAAACAAGGAGGTCCGCTGACCATTCCTTGGTGATATCCTCTAGGTCAACTTCTATCAGCTTATAATAAGATTGAAGTTGTTCCTTGTGCTCATCAGCGCATGTTGTAATATATATGAAATGGCAGTCTGCACTGAAATTCATCAAAGGTCGAAACCTATGTAAAGTATTCGGGGTCATACGAGGCTCGGACTGGATAGAGAGCTTCAAATGGGTGTAGTAGGTATGGAAGATGGCATTGGATTTCCACTACTTGTTCATATCATTCGAGTACCACAATGTACTAAACTTCGTGGCCAGTGGTTCAAAGGGGTCGATGTCCAGGAAGGTTGCACCTTCCGATATCTCCCATGCAATGAAAGATATAAGTATTAAGAGCCAGCTAAAATGGAATTCATTCCCCTGATCCTGGGCTTCTCTGCAGTCAATCTCTAGATGATTCACTAGGTACTTCACCCAGTTCATCTATAGTCCCTCTGCACACTTCCCTACGAGGATGACTACAAAGTCAGATACTTGTGTGGGTCGATTCTTACGTACCAACTTCTCTGTGATCAGTTGATAGACAAGGCCAACTGCGCTACTTTAAATAGAAGCTACCTTGTAGCCTCATGCTCCTTTCTCAACATCTCCATAGGATTCTTTGATATTCTGAGAAAGAGTGTGATCCACGGTCTTTCTAGGATAGTAATCATGGGGATCAGAGCCCTGTATGCTAAGCCCAGTGATCCAATTGATCGGCGCTGGATCAACTATTATTCGACAGTTTAACCATAGGTATCCTCCATGGTAGCTCATGAGCAATAGTTTCACACAATAATTCACCTCCTGGTGTCTGTTGAAGTGCGGTATCTTCATAATGTTGAGCAAGGTGGACTGCGCAAGGTCCATAGTCCACTGTTGAGGGACAATCTTTGAGTTCTTTCCCTTCATCTTTGTCAGATATTTATAAGAAGCGAGCATGCCATAAACCTTCTGGTCACCTAGGTTGTAGTCACTAAACTTCAAGGATTCTATCTTATCTTGATCTACGTAGACTGCACGTACCCCTTTCGGTAGGTAGGCAGTGACTAGAGTGTACTCAAAGTCTCTAGGTACACTGTCTCTATTGATCGCACCACTCATAGGTGGTATCTAAGCAGGTAGGATGGATTGAACCAACTTCGCAATGGCCATATCGTATTTATGTTTGGTTCTTCTTTCTGCATCGACTCGAGATGTTCCTGCTCGAGCAGTCGATGGGGAGGCTTGCACTCCTCTCGTCGATGATGCCTGTAAACCTGTAGACAATCCTCTCTCCGACATGACTCTTTTGTCTCTGAGGCTGGCGAGTACCTCTCTTACAAATTCTTCAGCTGCGCTAAATTCGTTGGACATATATACTCAGGATCAATATCTTGAGTTCTCAAAGTAACATAGGTACTATAATAGGGTAGAGAGTAAGAGTGGAGTAATCACTGTTCACAATTCATGTAGTCTGCGGACTCAAATTTGTAATTAGCAAAAGTGTCTTCCATGCATGGCATGATGGAATAAGTAAGTAACTCAGTAACAGATTGTTTGTAATGGATGTGGGGCTTCATTAACTCGTTTTATATCCGTTATGGTGCAGTCTAATGGTCTAATGATGAGCCATCAATTCTTTTTGACCTTTTCGGAGCAATAGTCGAATGGTTATATCAGCTTCCAATGACTATATTGCTTCGTCGCGGCGAAGTGCCCTATGTCGTTGTTCTGATATCTCGGTGAAGCTCAAATTCTGCAATTTTTCCTTCTGTGAGGCTGCCTTTGGAACCTTCTGTAGTCTTTCAATCTGGGATTTCTTCTTACTTAGCTTTCTATCCTTCTTTCCGGTGAGCTTCGTCTCGGTGATCCTTTTTCCATTCAGATTCTTATCCTCTTCAGATATAATCACTTATTGTTGTCGATATTCTTTCTTTGGATTCAAGGGTAATACTTTTTCATCATCCAGAACATTCATTTCTGTCCTTTGTGGTTCTTCTAGTTTTCTTACAACTTCAACATCCAATTCCCTCATGTCAAACAACTTTGATCTGTTACCCTGTTCTTCCATCAAGTAGGTGATCTTTCTAGTCATAAAATCCATTAGGTCTTGCTTCTTCTTTTCTAGGGTTTCCTTTTCTTCTTTTCTTCGGATCTGGTCTTTCTCAATCCAGGTCTTTCCTAACAAATCCATAAATGGGGAGTTGTTCTCAATAAAATTGATAACTTGAAATTATTTCTCTACCGAAGTTCCATTGATGCTCAGAGATATCTGTGTAATCCTTCCACATAGGGTTACCAATTTTCCTTTGAACAAGCTTATTCCTCCCAATGAAGGAATCATAGCAGGCTTTCCCAGGGTTTCCCAAGTTCTTTATGTCATAATATTCACCTGTGTTTCCTCATCCAGAACACATTCTATGTTGAAGTCTCCTATTCTTACTTCTGTTTTCTCTTTGTCTTTGAAGATTTCTAATAAACTGACAACTTTATGCCCATTCATAGTTTCTTTCATTTGTATTAATACTTTTTTTTATTCTTTCTAGGGTTATTCTATTTATGGGGTTGTCTTAGGGTTTTCTTCATGCAGATTCATTCTTTCAATATTGGCAATCATTCTAGGGCAATCCAATACTTCATGGTCCAAATATTTGCAACAGAGACAACCAGGGTTTCCACCAAGGAATTCCTTAGCTAGATGTCACGGTCGTCTGCAACTATAACATAGGGTTAATCATCTCTTTCTCTTAAATGATCCCCAACTTCTTCTATACTGTGCACCAGGATCATGGTAAATAGCCTGCAAAAACTTCTTTCTAGGATCCTGCATCCATTTGTTAGTCCAAACATTATTTCTATGCATAGGTATAACATATCTATCATTATGCTTATCAGATCTAATCATATCAAACTTTCTTTAATCTATTAATGCCCTAGTTTTCAAGATAGGACATGATCTATCAAACATACCTAGATCCACACTCTAGAAACAAAAATTTTCACTTATTTTACTTTTGCAGAGAAAAAATCTTTTAGATCTAAGAACTATTGACTATTCTTACCTCACTACTACATATGGGCGAATTCTTCCACGAAAATTTTCCATGCTTCCACTAGTTTCATCATTTTTTTAACCAGGGCGGTATTTTTGTGGATATTGCCATGAAAGTTCATCACAATATCCACAAAAATATTAATTTAACCTAGTCAGGATTTTCATTGCTATAGCGACGAACTTTCGTGGCAATAGCGATGTAAATTTTTCCTATCTCATTGGTCGGTGTTAACGGCTAGTTGACTATTTTATCTATATATACGTGACTTTAAGAGACTTTGTGACACAATTTATATAGTTGTGACGTTGTTCTTGGATTTTGTTTGAGCTATTTATTTATTTTTTCCATCACCCACCGGTTGAACAAATCCAATTCTCGATCTACATAGCTCGGATTTTGAACTTGCAAGTTTAGTATGTTATTTTTTATTGATGTACTCATTTAACTTGTAATTTTTTTTTCAAATGTCCAAATTGCATTTAGCTTGTTTTTCCTTGATAATATATTATAATATGTGTAGTACCATATTTCGTGTCTTTGGTTTTTGTATCTAGTTAGTATATTCTATGGAAAATGGTATGTGGGTTCCATAATATTCTAGGTTTATGGAATCCACATACCTTTTTCCCTTCAATTGTAGCTATAATCTCGCTCTCTCTCTTTTCATTGATAAAGATATGGAATTTCTCTTGAAACTCAACCCTGATTGTTGAAATGATAGTAATTGATTTCTATATTCCCTACTTTAGCAGGGACTAATAAGATACATAAACACTAACCCTAAACTTATGTTAGGTATATATGTCATTATTATATAAAGAAAAC
>JZKD02S1656007.1:627170-654971 GCA_000966675.3 Picea glauca
TTTGCAGGAAAATGATATGAATAAAAGTGATAAGGGAGAAGAGATGAATCTAATGGGATAGGTCTCAAATATGGTGAAAAAATGGGTGAACTGAAAAAGGGTGCGGGCGGGGTCAGAAATTTTTGCAGAAAAATCATATGGATGAAAGTGATAAGGGCGAAGAGATGAATCTAATGGAATAGGTCTCAAATAATGGTGAAAAATTTTCCAGAATTTTTGTTTTTTTTTTGTTTTTTTTGTTTTTTTTACAGTTGCGGGGTTATGCTTTGGTCTGAAGAATGTTGCAGTGCTGAAATTCTCAAATTATGAACTAGAGAGTATTTACTTAGCAACCCGAATACGGATGCGGATTAATATATCTCGCCGGTTTAATTTGGTTATGTTGCTGTTTATATTCCCCAAGGGTTAGGTATTCAAGGGTTCTACAGACAAGGGTTTGCCCTGTGCTATAGCTCTCTGATATACGTGCGGGGTCCAACAGTAGTACTCGGCCCAATATCTCAGAGTGCTAACTAAGGAGGATAGAACGTACCATTAGCCATACTACCCAACTACCCATGTACTAGAGAGTATATTCCTGAGTGTTGTTCTCGGTGACACTATAGCAGTCCGACGACCGATAGGTTTATCTATAGAGGGCTTCAGGAAATCTAGGTTGATTTGTACACAGGTGTTGTCTGATGCACTACCACTCGAAGGGGTACCAACAGGGGTTACAAGGGTGGCCAACAAACGTGCGCTTAAGAACCACTTGTATTTCCTGCGTGAATGAATCCCACAACCACGGGTTTATGCACGTAACGACAGATCTCCATGGCTTAAAGACGTCGGAATACGTCTCTACCCTAGAAAAAAATACCCACAATTTATGCCAAGGAAAGTGCTTTGATACCACTTGCAAGATACCAGATATATAAAATATGCAGAACATAAATGAAATGCTAGAAATGTCAGAGTAACAGTAAAATATCCAGCATAATATTCACAATACACAGAAATGATATACGAAATAGCAACAGAAAGAACACTTTGATTCAGATAGCAATGTTCACAGGCCTCTTCGAGGGGGCAACCTCCAGTCGAGTAGAGCTCTGTTACAATAATATCCAAGCTAGGGTTTTCATACCCTCGACCCTTATTTATACTAAATATGTCTATTAAGAGAAGCATCTAGAGGAAGATCCTTCTAGAAGCGGAAGCTTCTATTAGGTCTACTTACATCCACCTTATTCTATTTTATTGAAAGGTCTTATTAATATTGACCTTTATTACATCCGAATACATTGATCTACCTATGTGCGGGTTAGGACCTTAACATATATGCAACTATGCAACTATATGCAACTATGCAACTATATGCAACTATGCAACATGCAACTTATGCAACTATGCAACTATATGCAACTATGCAACTATATGCAACTTATGCAACTATATTGCAACTTATTGCAACTTATTTCAATTTATGCAACTATATTGCAACTATGCAACTTATGCAACATATTGCAACTTATGCAACTTATGCAACTATATTGCAACTATATGCAACTATGTGCAACTTATGCAACTTATGCAACTATATGCAACTATATGCAACTAGGTGTGGCAATTTCAACTTTATGCAACTATATGACATATAGGTGTGGCAATTTCAACTTTATGCAACTAAATGCAACTATATGCAACTGTATTGGTACCAAAAATGTATATTGGCACAATAACTTATCTTCTTGTTTTAACGAGTGTAGATACCACCAAATAGGTATCTGTCGGATCTATCTTCCTCGAGTGATGATCAAGATATAGTAAGAGAGATTGAAAGTGAGATGTGTTGTACTAGATCTACTGGTTGTAGATCAACTAGGTTGGAAAAGGTAAGGAAAATATTTCGTACCCTCATGCAATTTTTTGTTTCCAACAGAGGGTCGTGTAATCATGATGCTGAGATCATAGGTGACATTGAGTCTCCCTTGAGGTATAAACATCTAGTGCAATGATGGGCACCTAAGGAGCTACCTGAAGAGGACACAAATTACTTCATCGGTGGGAGGATGTATCGCATTGCTCCTTCGTCCTTACATGGATTGGGGTTATTTTCCATGGATGGCATAAAGGTAGGCTATGGCACTATAACTGAATTGATGGAGTATGTTGGACCATTACACAAATACAATCACTGGTTGATGTTGGTCCGATATATGCAATGTGGAGATACGGAGTTGCTGCAAATTATATACAACTACTAGATAACAATCAAAATAAAGGGGAAATTATGTATATTGATGGAAGGACAAAATCTACTGGAAACATTCCGAGATTTATAAATAGTACACGACCAGTAGAAACAACTAAGAAACCGAATTGCATATTTGAGGCACGCGAAGGAAATCGTATATTTGTATGTGCAACAAAAACAATAGTTCCATGTGAAGAGTTGTTGATCGATTACAACTTAAATCGAATAGATGGAGAGGGTGACCATAGAAAGGCACCCACTTTGACTCAGCAGATAAATGTTAAATACAGTAAAAACTTATGACTACAACAACTAAATTTCAGAAATTTCCTTATCGTTTTTTTTGTTATTACTGCAATATTTCATTTTCTTAATGTTACATGTGAATTTCATAACTTTTATTGATTGATTTATTGTGTCAACATCTGTCTAGGGTGACCGTGGTAGAAAATCACCCACTACATCTCTCCAGGGTGACCGTGGAAAGGCACCCACTGTGCCTCAATAGGTAAATGTTAAATACAGTAACAACTTATGACTACAACAACTAAATTTCTGAAATTTCATTATTTGTTTTCTGATATTACTCCAATATTTCATTTTTTAAATGTTATAGGTGAATTTCATAACTTTTGTTGATTGATTTATTGTGTCAACTTCTGTCCAGGGTGACCGTGTCCGAGTTTCACCCACTACATCTTTCTAGGGTGACCGTGGAAAGGCACCCGCAGTGCCTCACCAGGTAAATGTTAAATACATTAACAACTTATGACTACAACAAGTAAATTTCTGAAATTTCATTATTTTTTTTCTGATATTACTCCAATATTTCATTTTTTAAATGTTATAGGTGAATTTCATAACTTTTGTTGATTGATTTATTATGTCAACTTCTGTCCAGGGTGACCGTGTCTGAGTTTCACCCACTACATCTCTCCAGGGTGACCGTGGAAAGGCACCCGCGGGGCCTCACCAGGTAAATGTTAAATACAGTAACAACTTATGACTACAACAACTATATTTATGAAATTTCATTATTTGTTTTCTGATATTACTCCAATATTTCATTTTTTAAATGTTATAGGTGAATTTCATAACTTTTGTTGATTGATTTATTGTTTCAACTTCTGTCCAGGGTGACCGTGTCCGAGTTTCACCCACTACATCTCTCCAGGGTGACCGTGGAAAGGCACCCACAGTGCCTCACTAGGTAAATGCTAAATACATTAACAACTTATGACTACAGCAACTAAATTTTTGAAATTTCATTATTTTGTTTCTAATATTACTCCAATATTTCATTTTTTAAATGTTACAGGTGAATTTCATAACTTTTGTTGATTGATTTATTGTGTCAACTTATGTCCAGGCTCTCACAGAGGATATTGATGAGGATGAAATATTTTATTCGAAAACTTCAATGAAAACTGTAACGAAGGCCTTGAAGAAGGCTAACATGGAATATCTAGGTTTGATTAGCAAAAGACCCTTGACATAGGAGGACAGGGAAAGAATTGTAGAGCTACAAACTACAATAACTAATTTTTTTTTTTTATTTTTTTTATTTTGTGTGTCTGGAGGAATCAACAACTAGTTGGGCACATGCTCGTGTTACACGTGGCCGTGTTATCCAACCGCTACCCCTATAACCTCCAGGTGTGCCCACGATGCCCCTTACGCGACACACAAGGTAAGTCGGGGGGAATTGAACTCGAAACCTCATGGAACTTCATTTTCACGGCACTTGCCAATTGAGCTGCCCCCCCGGGGGCTACAATAACTAATTTTGGGGTAAGTGGCATGTTTACATATTTTTATTAGCTATGACAATTTCATATCCATTTTTTAGTTTTATATTTTGTATATGATTTGATAAAGAAATTTTTTCTATTTGTAGGAGTTTTTAAACCCCGTGCATAGGGAACCTGTCGATACTGCAACTTCTATAGGTAGCAGTGAGGGTCCAATGCAAAAAAAAGGTCGACATAGCAAAGTGCAAGTGAGGATTTTTGAGCCTCTTGAGGTTCCCCTCGAATCCATTGATGAGCGGGGCGATTTTGACCGGCATGACATGTCGGAGCATGATGAGCCGGAGCCTGGGACTCCACATGATGAATTTGGAGAGGAACATAGTGTAGGTGCACATGATATTATTTTGCATGGAGCAGAACAAATTAAAAGCACCAGATCACTAGATGTCACCTTTCTGGTGGATGGCGCATGTGTTTCGATAAAGATTCAGAATATTGCAGGTAATTGTCCCATTAATTGATTCATTTTTTTCATGAAATTGAAATGGACATTTGTTGAGATTATTAATTGATTAATGGATAACATGTTACTGCAGGAAACAATGTTTTCTATAGAAACTTACATGACAAAGCATTGGAGTTGTTTGGCCCCACCATTCGCACATGGTGGAATGGCCAAGATAAAAAAAAGAAATATGATTTAATAGATCACATGGTAAACTTTTTTGGAAACACTTTCAACAATAAAGTGTTTACAAAGTTGGCCGACGAGAATTTAAAATACACTAGGGGCCAGTATAGGGATAAATTGCAAATAGACCTCAAGCACGAGTGCCCTCCCATCATTCCCGATAAAGAGTGGAAGGTGCTAATAGAGGATGAAAAGGAGAACTTGTTTAAAAAACAAGGATGACAACCATGAGTTGGTCAAGCAAGGTACAACACATGTCATATTATCAATGAAATATGAGCATTTATGTTTTTCTTTCCTGTTTTAAGTAACAATTCTTATATCTATTTTTTTTCAAAAATTCCATATGTAGGCTACCAGAAACATCCAAAGAAACAAAGGCCAGAGTGGAAAAACATGGTCATCATAAACTAGGCCAGAGTGGCTACGAAAAACTCAAATCCCGAATAGTAAGATTTAAATGATTAACTGTGGTTAATATTTATTTAATAGTAGCGAACAAATATATGTTTTTGTTATTGGTATTTTTAATGGTGTTATGCATTGCAGTTAAATATGTTCGACACTGCTACCACCGATGAGGACCTGAAGCTTGGTTACAAGCATGGTTTTAAAAGTGTGATTGAATATAGAAAAATCTTTGGCCATACTCCTATCTCCCAATCCACACAGGTAAATCAAATGAATAAGGAAACCGCAATAGCATGCTTGTAAAGTCTATTCATATTTTATTATATCACCCTTAACTAAGCATTTATGTTTGTTTTCAAGCAACAATGCTACCACAGTAGTGAATCAAGAGATATTCAGCAAACACCATGTCATACAAGGGTCCACATGTCCAGTGATAGTGTAATGCAGAGTACCCATTCTGGTATGTATGCTTCAGAATTAGAAATATTTACTATGATTGTAGATATTTATTTCCTGACTTATACTTATATATTATCTTCTCAAAATTGAAGAGCATGTAGCTCAGGAGGGTGAAATGCAAGAGCAACCAAGTGTACAGGAAATTAACACACCAACTGTCCCAGATACAGAGACAGGTAAAGAGAAATAGTGTAATGTTAATCAAAACAAAGAATTAGTTATTTCAATTATATTTCAACATATCGATATGATCATTTTTGTTGTTCCATTTCACGACCCTGAACAGATGCCAACTAACCCTTCTCAGTGACATACCAGAAGTATGGTACATGAGCGCACACAAACAATAGAAGGACAGGGCACATGAAACACAATGTCCTTGGATGATGATGATATCCCAATTGTCAGTTTTATGAATGTAAAAAAACATAAATCAAAGAAAAATTAGATGTATAAATCCATGATCTATTTTTGGATCTTTATCGATGTTTATATGTTCATATGTTTTGACGACTATCCTAGTTATGCATTAATGTCTATATGTTTTCTATATAAAGAAAATCATTTGTTGGGTATGGGGAATTGAGAGAAATGTGGGGAGGGGAGGGGCCATATGAGCTTCCACCTTCATGTGGTTGGCCCTGTTTAGTAGAGAATAACCTATTTTCGAAACAAATAGAATCTCATTAAGGTATGCGATAACTTAATTTTTTTCTAGAGTATTTTACATAACTAAAAGCATGCTTATTTTCTTATTAATTATTTACTCATATAAAAAATTTGTCTTTTATGATTCATGCAAGTCTTGGTGATGGAAATGCATCTCGTCGACAACTCTTATCAAGTTGTATGGGCTAATGGATCTGGCGAAAGAAAAATGAAAAGGTAAGAGTTTTGTCGTGTTTTTAAAAGTAGGCTTTATACTAGTAAAAGTTCACAATCCTCATGAATATGTAGATATTGATATATATGCCAAGTTCCATGTGGTGTTTTGGTATACTTGTAGATATTTTAAATATAATTTTGGTTTAATTGTAGTTTTTTTAATAAAGAAGTATAACTATTTTAGAGAACCCCCATATACAAAGTCTTTATCCATATCCTCATTGTGGAAAATAAATTAGAAAAGATCCCTCACTTCATTCATTTCTATAATCCTAACCTTATTGCTATCCCTAGTTCAAATCCTAGTTCCTGTTAGTCTCTAATTTTGTCTTGGTTTAGTGAGAAGCCCTTGTCCTAAAACCCTCCTTACCCATTCTTCATTTTCTATTTTCAGTCGATTTCAATTTTTCCATTTTGGTATTTTGTGGTTTGCATTACAGTCTTTGATAATTTATTTAAGTTTGATTTTAAAAACACATTGTTTAAAATTGAGGTGTCTCCTTATATGTCGTTTGAATTTCAAATTTTCAAGTTTTCCTAAGTTGTTAAACGTGCTACGGGAATAAGCCTATTCCCGTAGTGCCAAATAATCATGCCATGATATGCGCCTGCCATCCAAATTTTGTTATGATGACGCGAATCATGGATTTAGAGTTCGTATGCGTCCACGAAAGCTTGGAAATCATTTCCAAATACGATGGTTTCAGAATCTAATTGTTGTGTACATGCACAGGACTCATTTCAAATTACCCGTTGCTTGATGATCATTATATGTTACCTGTTCGAGTTGGATTATTTCAGGCTTGCAGTGAGGAATGCAGGTATCCATTCAAAGCAATGGTATACACTAACAATTGCAGGTGGCGAATTTGGAACCCGAGGACGACAGTTGCAGAATTATGTTTGATGGTGCCAAAGAGGAGCAGACAGGTTTCCAGAATAGAACCAGAGGGTGTTGAACTTCTTGAATCCTATCCTCAGATGTCTCAAAGGTTCAAATACACCGGGTGGTTTGAGTTTCTCACCACTTTTCAGGGTTACGATGAGCAAGTTTCCATGGAGTTCGCTCTGAATTTCGATGGTCATGAAGTCTAAATCGGTAAGATGTTGATGCTAGTGATAGAGAAGACTATCGCAAAATCTTGCAGGCTCGTGGTTGGAGGGGAAAGATGGTGGAAGAAAGAGTACACGATTACTGTATTTGTAAATCAATTCCTCCTTCCATATAAGAAGAATCCAGATTGGAGAAGGGGAATACCTCGCAGTTGGGTTCGACCCGAATGGCACACTGCTCTGGTCATTGTTCACAGGTACATCACCTGCGAAGGAAGGTTTTCATTGGTATATATCTACCATATCAGAATACTAATGCACTTAAATGGTGATTACCCTTTAAATCTCCCTTATTTTTTTCTTAAAAGCTTGACAAAGATGTCCAAGAAAGTGCAGTCACTTTCTACCAATGCTAAAAGCAGTCTATTCCATCAAATTCTAACTAAAACCCTAGTCATGTCTATTTTGAATGAATCACAGAAGCCCTGGAGCTGGCTCACACAATCCTTAAACCCTATCACTCAGCCCAATAAGCATAAGAAAGACAGAGGAAGGAAGACCATCACAGAGAGCCAAGATATTTCTGATGAAAACCCTGTGAAAGATGAGTCTTTTGATATCAAGGTGACTAGGAAGAGCAGAAATAAAAGACCTAGATGGGAGCCTGAAATTGAAACGTTTCCTGAGGAACATGTTAAAGGGGAAACAGATTCAAATAATGATCTTGCTACTCAAACTACAGTCAAGACTGAAATGCCATCAACCAGCAAAAGAAGTGCTGCAACCAAAGGGAAAAAGGTTAAAAGTGTGTGTGTATCACATAAATCTCGAAGAAATTCGACTAGGGTTACCAACAAGTATAGGTTGAAGTCAAAGGCAATGTTCAATCTGTCAATCAAAGAAGAAAACACCATAATCATAGAATATGATTCTGAGAACGATGAAGCAAGTACCAGGAAAAAGGCAAAAAGGACCCCATTGCCCAAGAAATATGTAAGCAATGGAAAAAGAATACTTACACCACCTACAGGCCCTGTAACGAGAGCTTCAACTAGATTAGAAAAAGCTAAAGGGATGGCTAAATTCATCAGTGAATCCCCTGAGGATAAATAGGATTACTTGGAAGACTCAGATTTCTTACCAGATGTACCTGGAGCTATAGATTCATCAAGTTTCGAGGAAGAACATAGCTCGGAATTAGTCTCAAAGTACCAGGTTAAAGCCAAGGAACCTAGTATTGCCTTAAACTTGAATGAAAATGCATCTTCTGAAGAATGCTCAGGATTCAGAGTTAAAGTTAGAACCGATAAGGAAAAGATCAAGGAATTTCAGAAAACAATAAGACAATTAAAGAAGGAGAAGGCGCAGATAGAACAGTGGAATGCTCGCCAGCAAGAAAGGATTAAAGGTCTTAAAAAGAAGAATAAAGAGCATGATCAGGACTCAGTGACAGTACATATAAGTTGTAATACACAAGGGACCCTTTCACCTACAACATCACCAATCTTTCTCACTCCTAAAGATCCAAACACAACTAATATGGCTATAGACAGAATGGATGAAATAGTTGTAGCTAGGTATGCTCCCTTGGTACTTCCACAAGTTATGTATGCTTTTCCACCAAATGATTAAATGATATATTTGCCCAGATTTAATGGAGATGGATCAGTTACTGCTGAAGATCATTTGAGTTTGTTTTATAGTTTTGCAGACAATTTCAATGTAGAGCATGCTGATGTGTGGATGAGACTATCTGTACAGAGTTTAAATGGGGAAACAAGAAAGTGGTTCAGGAGTTTGCCTGCTAATTCAATAGCTGATATTGTAGCTTTAGATGAGGCCTTTCTCAAACATTGGGCAGATAAAAAAGACTTTCAATACTACATTACTGAATTCAGTGCTTTAAGGAGGAAACAAGGTGAATCAATACCTGATTTTACCAAAAGTTTCAATCAGATGTATGGTAAAATTCCATAGGAGATAAAACCTTCAGAGACATCAGCTAAAATCACTTTTGCCAATGCATTCAATGCCGAATTTTCCTTGTTACTTAGGGAAAGAAGAACCACTACCCTCAGCCTGATGCAAGATGCAACTATTGAGGTAGAATCAAACATATTAGCAACAGACAAATTGAAGTCTAGAAGTGATAGAGATAGAAAAAAGAAAAAGGAAGAGTTACCTTCATCTTCTAATTCAACATCTGATACTAAAATGGATGAAGTGGCTAAGATGTTGAAAAATTTGACATCTGAAATGGCAAGGTTGAAGATGGAACAAAAAAAACCCAATAGACCTGCACAGGAGGGAGGTTACAAAAATCCAAATCAGTTAAGGAGACCAAACAATATACCTCAAATCTAACCAAGAGAAAGAAAAAACCAAGATGACCAAAAGGTGTTACCTCCTTTTCAGAATAATACAGTAGATGAGGAGGAAGATGAGGATGATACAGAAGAAGACCCTGCAGTTCATTTGAATGATTCTGAATCATCTCCTCTACATGTGACACAGCAGGAATATGAAGATGCTTTGATTGCCAATCAGTTTGAAGAAGGGGATGGAGATGAGATTGTCCAGCAGGAACCTAAAGGGAAAAAATACAATATCAAATCTGGTTCTCGGGCACCTAAAGTAGATACACCTATTTCTACAAAGAAGGCCAATACTCCAATTAAGACAGGGGCGATCAAAGGTGTTCCCAAATTCCAAGCTGATCAACCATTGAAGCAACCTGCCAAAGATAGCATTGCTGACATAAGGGAAGCAGATAAAAATGTTTCTATTTTCAATTTAGAACATGAAATCAACAAAATCAAGATTCCAGTACCATTATTAGAACTCCTGAAAACAGAACCCTTCAGAAAAACTGTCCTTAAGGCTATACAAGCTTCAACTCATGTCACCTTCTCAGATATAGTTAACCTTGAAGATGAAAACCCTGCCATTACTATTGGACCTCACATTGAAGACAGAATTGATGCCTCTCCACCATTTTACATTTCACTAAATATCCATGACAAGATATTGCACAATTGCTTAATGGATTTTGGTGCCTCACATAATGTCATGCCTAAGGTGGTGATGGAAGAATTAGGGTTGGACATTACTAGACCATATCATGATCTCTATTCTTTTGATTACAAGAAAGTCAAATGTCTTGGACTTATGAAAGATGTGGTTGTAACTCTTTCTCAATTACCTATGAAAAGTGTGGTATTAGATGTTATCGTGGCTAACATACCACCAAAATTCAGAATGCTTCTTTCGAGATCTTGGGCTAAGAAGGTAGGTGGCACTCTGCAGATGGACCTTAGCTATGCAACCATACCTATTTTTGGTGGGGAACAATGAATATTATACAGAGAAGTCAAATTGGCTTATTTGGTAAGTGATCATGATAATCCCACTAATCATCCTATATATGTCGTAGAATATGATCTAGGTCCTTCTATTTTTCATATGAATTAGGAAATGGAAAAAGTATCAATCATAAAGTCAACAACTGCAGTGGAAGATAGTGAAGACAATTTTGTTTAGAAAATGTATTTTGATGGGGCTTGTTCTAAAGAAGGTTCTAGAGCTAGTATTGTCTTCATTTCCCCTACCAAGGAGGTTATTCCTATGTCATATAAACTTGAATTTGACACCACTAATAACATCAATGAGTATGAAGCTTTGTTGTTAGGTTTGAAAGCTGCAAGAGATATGGGTATAGATAAGTTGTTTGTTTTTGGAGACTCCGAACTTATTTTTCACCAGGTTAGGAATATATATCAAACCAAACAACAAATATTGAAACAATACAAAAATGAGGTGTGGGATTATGTGGATAATTTCTTCTTGGCATTCAATATTACTTTTGTTCACAGGGATTTAAATCATCAGGTTGACTCTTTGACATTTGCAGCAAGCAAGTTTAAAACTCTGATGTTTCCTAATCTGAAGTTTCAAGTTGAAGTCAGACACAGACCCTCAATTCTGGATAATATAAAACATTGGTAGGTTTTTAAAGACGATGAGGAAATTCATAGATTTTTGAAAACCATTGAAGAGTTTTCTAACATTTCAATTGATCAAGATGACGAAGATGCAGAAGCACAAATACACACTGCAACAGTTCTTCAAGATACTATTGTTGGTCACAAGATCATTGAACTGAAGACAAACCATCTGCCCAAGGGTTTGGTTCCATTAGAAAGGTTGTTTGATCATAATGATGTTTCCAAGAAGGCTTTTATCCAAACAAAAGAAACAGATGTGGAAGACTGTGACATTAGTTCAGATGCAAATCCAAGGTTGGTAAAGGTATCTAGGAAACTGTCATAAAAACAGAAAGAAGCATATATTGAGTTAATGAAACAATATTCAGATATATTTGCCTGGTCTTATGAAGATCTGAAAGTGTTTGATACAGAGATTATTCAACACAAAATTCCTCTTAAACATGGATCAAAACCCATTAAGCAGAAATTCAAGAAATTTAATCCTTTACTGTTACCTATAATAGAAAAGGAGTTGAAAAGGTTGCTGGAAGAAAAAATCATAGTGCCACTAAGATACTCAGAATGGGTAGCAAACCTTGTGCTCGTCAGAAAAAAGAATGGAGAGATAAGGCTCTGTGTAGACTTCCAGAATCTAAACAGGTGCTCTCTGAAAGACAATTATCCATTACCAAAAATGGATTATATATTACAAAGAGTTGTTGGCACAAAGAGAATTTATATGCTTGATGGATATTCAGGGTACAATCAAATATCAATAATGGAAGAGGACAAAAAGAAAACAACTTTTACCACTCCCTGGGGCACCTTTATGTACGAAAAGATGCCTTTCGGGTTGATGAACGCTGGAGCTACATTTCAAAGGGCTATGGACATTGCTTTCATTGGGGAGAAAGATAGGTTTGTGGTTATTTACCTTGATGACATCACTGTATTTTCAACATCCGACGAAGAACATTTACAACACTTGAAGCAAACCTTTGATAAATGCAGGAGGTACGCCATATCACTTAATCCCAAAAAAATCACATTTTTCCATGGAGGAAGGAAAACTTCTTGGACACATCATTTCACATGAAGGAATTAAAATAGATCCGGAAAGAGTAAAGGCTATTTAGCTAATCAACATTACGAGAAATAAAAATTCCATTCAGTCCTTCATTGGTAAGATTAATTTTTTAAGGAGGTTTATACCTAACTTTGCAGAAATTGTCAAATACATCACTGACATATTGAAAAAGGATGCAGAAATTAAGTGGATACCGGAAGCAAGAGAATCCTTCGAAAGGATCAAACAAGCTATTGTTCAGGCACCTGTTCTAATTAGCCCAGATTTTTCTAAAGAGTTCATGATTTTTTCATTTGCATCAGAAAATACCATAGTTGTTGTTCTTCTGCAAAGAAATGAGCAAGGCCAGGAGAAACCTATCTCCTTCTTTAGCAAAAATCTCAGGGATTTTGAATTGAAGTATGATCTAATGGAAAAATAGGCCTATGCTTTAGTGAAGGCCTTAAAATCTTTTAGAGTGTATATTATTCAATCTAAAATTACAACTTATGTCCCAATCAGTGCAGTCAAAGAAATATTGGTTCATCTTGATCGTGAAGTTAAGCGAGGAAAATGGATAACCAAAATCTTGGAATATGATCTCACCATAACGCCTACTCAACTGATAAAGGGACAAGGCCTCACCAAATTAATGACAGAATCCAATTGCAAAGCAATTGGATTATATCATCTTTTAGACACGACACAGGACTCTTCTGTCCAGATTAAAGAATTTGATTTACAAATAAACAACAAGTATGTTTCTTCAGAATGGTACAAAGACATCGTATTTTTTCTGCTGAATTTTCAATCTCCCCTAGAGTTGGATAAATCAAAACACAGATCATTAAAGTTGAGAGTTTTAAAGTATTGTATTGTTGATCATTTTGGAAGGACCCCAATGGTTTTCTGTTGAGGTGTGTGGACGAAAAAAAAGATAAACAAATCTTTCAAGATCTGCATCACGGTGTCTGCAGAGGCCATCAACATTGGAAGGCTATTGCCTTAAAAATTCTTAGAGTAGGCTATTACTGGCCAATTCTATTCTCACATTTTTTTCTCAAGTCAGGGCGTGTGAACCTTGTCAGAAATTCGCTAGGAAGCAAAAACTTATATCTCTCCCTTTGAAACAAATCATCGCCCATGGACCATTTCAACAGTGGGGATTAGATTTCATCGGAGAGATTAATCCCGCCTCCTCAGGACAACATAGATGGATTCTTACAGCTACGGATT
The DNA here is from genome assembly GCA_000966675.3 of Picea glauca. Classification (NCBI taxonomy): domain Eukaryota; kingdom Viridiplantae; phylum Streptophyta; class Pinopsida; order Pinales; family Pinaceae; genus Picea; species Picea glauca. The sequence goes on from JZKD02S1656007.1 coordinate 640,948, forward strand.
ATTTTACGAAGTGGATAGAAGCAATTCTGACTCGGAATACCATAGACAAGGTAATCATGGAATTTCAAGAGGGATATATTTTTTCCAGGTTTGGCTATCCTAAAAAATTGGTTACTGATAATGCACAGGCTTTTAAGTCGAATTCCATGATTGAATTCTACAATAAATATAATATCAAATTGGTTCATTCTACTCCCTACTACCCCCAGGGGAATGGATTGGTTGAATCTTCCAATAAGACACTAATAATAATTATCAAAAAATTACTGGCAAAAAATAAAAAAGCGTGGGATTCCAGGTTAAAGTTTTCTCTCTAGGATGATCGTATCAGCAACAAGAAGGCTATTGGGACATCTCCCTTCCAGATGGTATATGGGACAGAAGATATCCTTCCAACTCAATTGGGCCTTCCAGTCTTAAAGTTTCTGCAAGAAGAACAGGAAGAACCCAATGATGTCCAAAGAAGAATTTTTCGGCTGATTGAAGTTCAGCAGGTCAGAGAACAGGTTAACCAGAAAGCTCTTGCTCATCAGAACAAAATCAAGGCTACATTCGATAAAGGAAATAAGAAAGATGTTTTCAATGAAGTGGATTTGGTGTTAAGATGGGACGTGAGGAGAGAGGATAAAGAAAAACATGGAAAGTTCAATAATCTATGGTATGGTCCTTTTAGGATAGCCAAGGTAATGAACAATAACACTTTTCTCCTACATAATATAGACAAGACTGAAATTTTTGGGGGCCCAGTGAATGGGAGGTTCTTGAAGCACTATTTCATCTAAAGGCTCATTAGGTTAGAGTTAGTACAGTAGGTTTTATTTTCAATAAAGACTCCATACACCCAATGGACTTGTTTTTATAGTTATGCTAAGAATAAAAAACTGTCAGTCAGAGGGGAATCAATGAATCAGAGATAAAGGAAAGGCAATGGTCTGTAGTTCATGGAGTTTAGTATCAAAACTCTATCCCCAGAAGGAGCCAATGTTAGTCTATAATTTTGTCTTGTTTTAGTGAGAAACCCTTGTCCTAAAACCCTCCTTACCCATTCTTCATTCTCTATTTTCAGTCGATTTCAATTTTTCCATTTTGGTATTTTGTGGTTTGCATTACAGTCTTTGATAATTTATTTAAGTTTGATTTTGAAAACACATTGTTTAAAATTGAGGTGTCTCCTTATATGCCATTTGAATTTCAAATTTTCAAGTTTCGCTAAGTTGTTAAACGCACTACGGGAAACATGCCTATTCCCGTAGCGCCAAATAATCATGCCATGATATGCACCTACCATCCCGATTTCGTTATGATGAAACGAATCATGGATTGAGAGTTTGTATGCATCCATGAAAGCTTGGCAATCATTTCCAAATCTGACGGTTTCAGAATCTAATTGTTGTGTACGTGCGCAGGACTCATTTCAAATTACCCATTGCTTGATGATCATTATATGTTACCTATTTGAGTTGGCTTGTTTCAGGCTTGCAGTGAGGAATGCAGGTATCCATTCAAAGAAACGGTATACACTAACAATTGCAGGTGGAAAATTTGGAACCCGAGGATGACAGCTGCAGAATTGTGTTTGATGGCGCCAAAGAGGAGCGGACAGGTTTCCAGAATAGAACAAGAGGGTGTCGAACTTCTTGAAGCCTATCCTCAGATGACTCAAAGGTTAAGAGACGCCGGGTGTTTTGAGTTTCTCACCACTTTTCAGGGTTACGATGAGCAGGTTTCCATGGAGTTTTCTTTGAATTTCGATGGTCATGAGGTCGAAATCGGTAAGATGTTGATGTTAGTGACAGAGCAGACTATCACAAAATCTTGTAGGCTTGTGGTTGGAGGGGAAAGATGGTGGAAGAAAGAGTACGTGGTTACTAAATTTGTAAATCAATTCCTCCTTCCAGATAAGTAGAATCTAGATTGGAGAAGGGGAATAGCTCGCAGATGGGTTCGACCCGAATGGCATACTGCTTTGGTCGTGATTCACAGGTACATTACCTGCGAAGGAAGGTTTTCATCGGTCTATATCTACCATATCAGAATACTAATGCACTTAAATGGTGATTACCCTTTAAATCTCCCTTATTTTCTGCTTAAAATCTTGACAAAGATGTCCAAGAAAGTGCAGTCACTTTGTACCAATGCTAAAAGCAGTCTATTCCATCAAGTTCTAATTAAAACCCTAGTCATGTCTGCTTTGAATGAATTACAGAAGCCCTGGAGATGGCTCACGCAATCCTTAAACCCTATCACTCAGCCCAATAAGTAGAAGAAAGACATAGGAAGGAAGACCATCACACAGAGCCGAGATATTTCTGATGAAAACCCTGTGAAAGATGAGTCTTCTGATATCAAAGTGACTAGGAGGAGTAGAAGTAAAAGACCTAGATGGGAGCCTGAAATTGAAACGTTTCCTGAGGAATATGTTGAAGGGGAAATAGATTCAGATAATGATCTTGCTGCTCAAACTACAGTCAAGCCTGAAATGACATCAACCAGCAAAAGAAGTGTTGCAACCAAAGGGAAAAAGGTTAAAAGTGTGTGTGTATCATAGAAACCTCAAAAAAATTCGACTAGGGTTACCAACAAGTATAGGCTGAAGTCAAAGGCAATGTTTAATCCATCAATCAAAGAAGAAAACACCATAATCATAGAAGATGATTCTGAGAACAATGAAGAAAGTACCAGGAAAAGGGCAAAAAGGACCCCATTGCCCAAGAAATCTGTCAGCAAAGGAAAAAGAATACTTACACCACCTACAGGCCCTATAACGAGAGATTCAACTAGATTAGAAAAAGATAAAGGGATGGCTAAAGGCATCAGTGAATCCTCTGAGGATAAACATGATTACTTGGAAGACTCAGATCTCTTACCAGATGTACCTGGAGCTATAGATTCATCAAGTTTTGAGGAAGAACATAGCTCAGAATTAGTCTCAAAGTACCAGGTTAAAGCCAAGGAACCTAATATTTCCTTAAACTTGAATGAAATTGCACCTTCTGAAGAATTCTCGGGATTCAAAGTTAAAATTAGAACTGATAAGGAAAAGATCAAGGAATTTCAAAAAACAATAAGACAATTAAAGAAGGAGAAGGTGCATATAGAACAGTGGAATGCTCACCAGCAAGAAAGGATTCAAGGTCTTAAAAAGAAGAATAAAGAGAAAAGGGCATTGATTAAAGAACTCAGGGAGATTAATTTTAGACTCTACTGGCACAATGTTGTGCTAACCACAAAGCTCAAGCAAAAAAATGCCAAAGCTATTGCTGTGATTATATCCTAAAGGTAACATGGAGATTTTTTACAATCATGTTTAAATGTTTTCCAGGAAATATGGCAAAGATTACTTGTTTTGATCAGTGAAATGCTAAGACCTCGATCTTTTTTATAGAATCAAACAAAATTCCTATTTTGTAGAGTCAAATGTAATGCTGGAAATATTTGCTATATCAAGTTGTTGAGCTGTGATATATTTTTGGGTTGAAGAAGATCTTTTTGAGTGAACTAATTTAGGAGTTGTATACTATTCGAATCTAGTCATTAAAGGCTGTACTAGATGATATGATCTAGAAGTTTATAGATAGTTTAAATAGATAGAAGAAAGACCATGTTAAGGTCGAAAAATTGGAGATCTAGAGAACCTTTTTGTGGAGCTCATTGTAAAAGGCATTTATGTTCAATTGACACTTAATAGCAAAGGAATATGGATGGTTAGACCTTCTTTTTTCTACTCTGTTATTTCTTTATTCATGCTTGAATTCATTATTCAGATTGCAATGCTTTTGATTCTTGATTGTTAATTTATACAGTGAAAATTTTGTTGTAAAGATACTTTTCAAGTTATGATATTAAGCTGATAATCTTGTTTCTTTATGATATATTGAGACGAGAACTCTTGTGAAGTTGACAAATTGAAGACTTCATCTTCCTTTTTCTTAAATTGGTTTAGTCCATCTAAGTGTCTACCTATTATTCATCCAGTGGGATATGCTATGTTTTCATCTTGATTTTCATGTCATGCTGTAATATTGACCCAGTTTTCAACCACCCTACAAAACCAAATCATAAAAACTTAAAAATACTTTGCAATAAACGAATGATTCCCTAGCTTTCCCTCTCACAGTCAAGTTGAACTTTAGGGACTAACATTTTTGGCGTTGTTTCTGGGGACGAAGAAACGAAGATATCTTCCCTGGGGAAACAATAAGTTTAGATTCAGATCTTGATGGTGAACAAGATTTTGGACATTATCTAAGACTGCGATTATTCACTTGGCGACTCCTCTATGGTAATTTTGGCTCCTAAAAGAAAAGTTAAAGGACCTAAAACTCCTCTAAATATTACATCATCTAATAAGAGACCAGTAACAAGGAAAAATCCAGATCCCGAGCCTGTAGCAACAGTGCCAGATCTTGAAAAGATACTAAGAAAACCTAAAGTTCTTTCTGGTCAGTCTTCAATTTCAAAAGGGAAATTATCTTCAGAAAAGTCTCAAGCAGAATCTTTTGAAATCATCAAAACCCAATCAAATGAAGATTTAAAACCCAAAAGTGAAATTAAGCCTGTTGTTGAGTCTGATATAGTTTCATTCCCTTCAAACATTTTAGAATTAAATCCAGAACAAAATAAGTTGCTTATTGAACTCATTAAACATGAATATTCAAACTTCTTGCCTGTAACTAAAAATTCAACAGGTCCCAGCACAGGTATTAAGAGTGAATCTGAGACACCTTCGTCATCTTTTGAAACTTTCTCATCTGAGTATTATAGATCATATTATTTTTCTTTTGAGAATCCTATGTTTCTCATCCTATTAGTTGATCATAGTCCAGAAGAGAAATCCCCATCTGCTGAAGATCAGGACTCAGTGACAGTACATATAAGTTGTAATACACAAGGGACCCTTTCACCTATAGCATCACCAATCTTACTCACTCCTAAAGCTCCAAACACAGCTAATATGGCTACAGACAGAATGGACGAAATAGTTGCAACTAGGTATGCTCCCATGGTACTTCCACAAGTTATGTATGTTTTTCCACCAAATGATTATATGAGATATTTGCCCAGATTTAATGGAGATGGATCAGTTACTGTTGAAGAGCATTTGAGTTTGTTTTATAGTTTTGCAAACAATTTCAATGTAGAGCATGATGATGTGTGGATGAGACTATTCGTACAGAATTTAAATGGGGAAGCAAGAAAGTGGTTCAGGAGTTTGCCTGCTAATTCAATAGCTAATATTGTAGCTTTAGATGAGGCCTTTCTCGAACATTGGGCAGATAAAAAAGACTTTCAATACTACATTACTGAATTCGGTGCTTTAAGGAGGAAACAAGGTGAATCAATACCCGATTTTACCAAAAGGTTCAACCAGATGTATGGTAAAATTCCAGAGGAGATAAAACCTTCAGAGACATCAGCTAAAATCACTTTTGCCAATGCATTCAATGCCGAATTTTCCTTGTTTCTTAGCGAAATAAGAACCACTACCCTTAGCCTGATGTAAGATGAAACTATTGAGGTAGAATCAAACATATTAGTAGCAGACAAATTGAAGTCTAGAAGTGATAGAGATAGAAAAAAGAGAAAGGAAGAGTTGCCTTCATCTTCTAATTCAGCATCTAATACTAAAATGGATGAACTGGCTAAGATGTTGAAAACTCTGACATCTGAAATGGAAAGGTTGAAGATGGAACAAAAATAGCCCAATAGAACTGCACAGGAGGGCGGTTACAGAAATCCAAATCAGTTCAGGAGACCAAACAATATACCTCAAATCTTACCAAGAGAAAGAAAAAACCAAGATGACCAAAAGGTGTTACCTCCTTTTTAGAATAATGTAGTAGATGAGGAGGAAGATGAGGATGATACAGAAGGAGACCATGCAGTTCATTTGAATGATTCTGAATCATCTCCTCTACATGTGACACGGCAGGAATATGAAGATGCTTTGATTGCCAATCAGTTTGAGGAAGGGGATGGAGATGAGATTGTCCAGCAGGAACCTAAAGGGAAAAAATACAATCTCAGATCTGGTTCCCAGGCACCTAAAGTAGATACACCTATTTCTACAAAGAAGAACAGTACTCCAATTAAGACAGGGGCGATCAAAGGTGTTCCCAATGTCCAAGTTCATCAACCATTGAAGCAACCTGTCAAACATAGCATTGCTGACATAAGGGAACTAGATAAAAATGTTTATGTTTTCAATTTAGAACATGAAATCAACAAAATCAATATTCCAGTACCATTATTAGAACTCCTGAAAATAGAACCCTTCAGAAAAACTATCCTTAAGGCTATACAGGCTCCAGCTCATGTCACCTTCTCACATACAATCAACCTTGAAGATGAAAACCCTTCCATTACTATTGGACCTCATATTGAAGACAAAATTCATGCCTCTCCACCATTTTACATTTCACTAAATATCCATGAGAAGATATTGCACAATTTCTTAATGGATTATGGTGCCTCACATAATGTCATGCCTAAGGTGGTGATGGAAGAATTAGGGTTGGACATTACTAGACCATATCATGATCTCTATTCTTTTGATTCCAAGAAATTCAAATGTCTTGGACTTATGAAAGATGTGGTTGTAACTCTTTCCCAATTACCTATGAAAAGTGTGGTATTATATGTTATCGTGGCTGACATACCACCAAAATTTGGAATGCTTCTTTCGAGATCTTGGGCTAAGAATGTAGGTGGCACTCTGTAGATGGACCTTAGCTATGAAACCATACCTTTTTTTGGTGGGGAACAACAAATATTATATAGAGAAGTCAGATTGGCTTATTTGGTAAGTGATTACGATAATCCCACTAATCATCATATATATGTTGTAGAAGATGATCTAGGTTCTTCTATTTTTCATATGAATGAGGAAATGGCAGAAGTATCAATTAGAAAGTCAACAACTGCAGTGGAATATAGTGAAGACAATTTTGTTTGGAAAATGTATTTTGATGGGACTTGTTCTAAAGAAGGTTCTGGAGTTGGTATTCTCTTCATTTCCCCTACCAAGGAGGTTATTCCTATGTCATATAAACTTGAATTTGACACCACTAATAACATCAGTGAGTATGAAGCTTTGTTGTTAGGTTTGAAAGCTGCAAGAGATATCAGTATAGATAAGTTGTCTGTTTTTGGAGACTCCGAACTTATTGTTCACCAGGTTAGGAATATATATCAAACAAAACAACAAAAATTGAAAAAATATAGAAATGAGGTGTGGGATTATGTGGATAATTTCTTCTTGGCATTCAATATTACTTTTGTTCATAGGGATTTAAATTAGCAGGCTAACTCTTTGGAATTTGCAGCAAGCAAGTTTAAAACTCTGATGTGTCCTAATCTGAAGTTTCAAGTTGAAGTCAGACCCAGACCCTCAATTCTGAATAATATAAAACATTGGCAGGTTTTTAAAGATGATGAGGAAATTCAGAGATTTTTGAAAACCATTGAAGAGTTTTCTAACATTTCAATTGATCAAGATGACGAAGATGCAGAAGCACAAATACACACTGCAACAGTTCTTCCAGATACTATTGCTGGTCACAAGATCATCGAACTGAAGACAAACCATCTGCCCAAGGGTTTGTCTCCATTAGAAAGGTTGTTCGATCATAATGATGTTTCTGGGAAGGTTGTTATCCAAATAGAAGAAACAGATGTGGAAGACTGTGACATTAGTTCGGATGAAAATCCAAGGTCGGTAAAGGTATCTAGGAAATTGTCACAAAAATAGAAAGAAGCATATTTTGAATTAATGAAACAATATTCAGATATATTGCCTGGTCTTATGAAGATATGAAAGTGTTTGATACAGAGATTATTCAACACAAAATTTCCTTGAAACCTGGATCAAAACCCGTTAAGAATAAATTTAGGCAATTTAATCCTTTACTATTACCTATAATAGAAAAGGAGTTGAAAAGGATGGTGGAAGAAAAAATCATAGTGCCACTAAGATACTCATAATGGGTAGCAAACCTTGTGCCGGCCTGAAAAAAGAACGGAGAGATAAGGCTCTGTGTAGACTTCCGGAATCTAAACAGGTGCTCTCTGAAAGACAATTATCCATTACCAAAAATGGATTATATCTTACAAAGAGTTATTGGCGCAAAGATAATTTCTATGCTTGATGGATATTCAAGGTACAATCAAATATCAGTAATGGAAGAGGACAAAAAGAAAACAGCTTTTACCACTCCCTGAGGCACCTTTATGTACGAAAAGATGCCTTTCGGGTTGATGAACGTTGGAGCTACATTTCAAAGGGCTATGGACATCACTTTCATTGGGGAGAAAGACATGTTTGTGGTTATTTACCTTGATGGCATCACTATATTTTCAGCATTCGACGAAGAACATTTACAACACTTGAAGTAGACCTTTGAGAAATGCAGGAGGTATGACATATCACTTAATCCCAAAAAAATCGCATTTTGCCATGGAGGAAGGAAAACTTCTTGGACACATCATTTCACCTAAATGAATTAAAATAGATCTGGAAAGAGTAAAGGCTATTCATCTAATCGACAATCTAAGAAATAAAAATTCCATTCAGTCCTTCATTGGTAAGATTAATTTTTTAAGGAGGTTTATACCTAACTTTGCAGAGATTGTCAAATACATCACTGACATGTTAAAAAAGGATGCAGAAATTAAGTGGATACTGGAAGTAAGAGAATTGTTCGAAAGGATCAAACATGCTATTGTTCAGGCACCTGTTCTAATTAGCCCAAATTTTTTTAAAGAGTTCATGATTTTTTCATTTGCATCAGAAAATACCATAGTTGTTGTTCTTCTACAAAGAAATGAGCAAGGCCACGAGAAACCTATATCCTTCTTTAGAAAAACTCTCAGGGATTCTGAATTGAAGTATGATCTAATGGAAAAACAAGCCTATGCTTTAGTGAAGGCCTTAAAATCTTTCAGAGTGTATATTCTTCAATCTAAAATTACATCTTATGTCCCAAGCAGTGCAGTCAAAGAAATATTGATTCAACCTGATTGTGAAGGTAAGCGAGGGAAATGGATAACCAAAATCCTGGAATATGATCTCACCATAAAGCCTACTCAGCTGATAAAGGAACAAGGCCTCACCAAATTAATGACAGAATCCAATTGCAAAGAAATTGGATTCTGTCATTAATATCATCTGTCAGACATGACACGGGACTGTTCTTTCCAGATTGAAGAATTTAATTTACAAATAAACAACAAGTATGTTTCTTCAGAATGGTACAAAGACATCGTATTTTTTCTGCTGAATTTTCAATCTCCCCCAGAGTTGGATAAATCAAAATACAGATCATTAAAGTTGAGAGCTGTAAAGTACTGTATTGTTGATCAAACCCTGTTTTGGAAGGACCCCGACGGTTTTCTGTTGAGGTGTGTGGACGAAAAGGAAGCTAAACAAATCTTTCAAGATCTTCATCATGGTGTCTGCGGAGGCCATCATCATTGGAAGGCTACTGCCTTGAAAATTCTTAGGGCATGCTATTACTAGCCAGTTCTATTCTCAGATATTTTTTCTCAAGTCAAGGCTTGTGAATCTTGTCAGAAATTTGCTGGGAAGCAGAAACTTATATCTCTCCCTCTGAAACCAATCATCGCCCATGGACCATTTCAACAGTAGGGATTAGATTTCATCGGAGAGATTAATCCCACCTCCTTAGGACAACATAGATGGATTCTTACAGCTACGGATTATTTTACGAAGTGGATAGAAGCAATTTTGACTCAGAATACCATAGATAAGGTAATCATGGAATTTCTAGAGGGATATATTTTTTCCAGGTTTGGTTGTCCTAAGAAGCTAGTTACTGACAATGCACAGGATTTTAAGTCAAATTCCATGATTGAATTCTGCAATAAATATAATATCAAATTGGTTCATTCTACTCCCTACTACCCCCAGGGGAACGGATTGGTTGAATCTTCCAATAAGACACTGATAAGAATTATCAAAAAATTACTGGCAGAAAATAAAAAAGCATGGGATTTCAAGTTAAAGTTTGCTCTTTGGGCTGGTCATATCAGCAACAAGACGGCTATTGGGACATCTCCCTTCCAGATGGTATATGGGACAGAAGCTATCCTTCCAACTCAATTGGGCCTGCTAGTCTTAAAGTTTCTGCAAGAAGAATAGGAAGAACCCAATTATGTCCAAAGAATAATTTTTCAGCTGACTGAAGCTCAGCAGGTCAGAGAACAGGTTAACCAGAAAGTTGTTTCTCATCAGAACAAAATCAGGGCTACATTCGATAAAGGAACTAAGAAAGATGTTTTCAATGAAGGGGATTTGGTGTTGAGATGGGACGCCAGGAGAGAGGATAAAGAAAAACATGGAAAGTTCAATAATCTATGGTATGGTTCTTTTAGGATAGCCAAGGTAATGAACAATAACACTTTTCTCCTACATAATTTAGACAACACTGAAATTTTTGGGGGCCCAGTGAATGGGAGTTTCTTGAAGCACTATTTCATCTAAAGGCTCGTTAGGTTAGAGTTAGTACAATAGGTTTTCTTTTCAATAAAGACTCCATATACCCAATGGACATGTTTTTACAGTTATGCTGAGAATAAAAGACTGAGAGTCATAGGGGAATCAATGAATCAGAGATAAGGAAAGGCAATGGTCTGCAGTTCTTGGAGTTTAGTATCAAAACTCCATCCCCAGAAGGAGCCAATGTTAGTCTATAATTTTGTCTTGGTTTAGTGAAAAACCCTTGTCCTAAAACCCTCGTTACCCATTCTTCATTCTCCGTTTTCAGTCGATTTCAATTTTTCCATTTTGGTATTTTGTTGTTTGCATTACAGTCTTTGATAATTTATTTAAGTTTGATTTTGAAAACACATTGTTTAAAATTGAGGTGTCTCCTTATATGTCGTTTGAATTTCAAATTTTCAAGTTTTGCTAAGTTGTTAAACGCACTACGGGAATAAGCCTATTCCTGTAGCGCCAAATAATCATGCCATGATATGTGCCTTCCATCCCAATTTCATTATGATGACATGAATCGTGGATTGAGAGTTCATATGCATCCACAAAAGCTTGGCAATCATTTCCAAATCCGACGGTTTCAGAATCTAATTGTTGTGTACGTGCGCAGGACTCATTTCAAATTACCCGTTGCTTGATGATCATTATATGTTACCCATTCGAGTTGGCTTATTTCAGGTTTGCAGAGAGGAATGTAGGTATCCATTCAAAGCAATGGTATACACTAACAATTGTAGGTGGCGAATTTGGAACCCAAGGATGAAAGTTGGAGAATTGTGTTTGATGGCGCAAAAGAGGAGTGGACAGTTTGCCAGAATAGAACCAGAGGGTGTCGAACTTCTTGAAACCTATCCTCAGATGGCTCACAGGTTCAGAGACACCGAGTGGTTCGAGTTTCTCACCACTTTTCAGGGTTGCGATGAGCAGGTTTCCATGGAGTTCTCTCTGAATTTCGATGGTCACGGGGTCGAAATCGGTAAGATGTTGATGCTAGGGACAGAGAATGCTATCGAAAAAGCTTGCAGGGTCGTGGTTTTAGGGGAAATATGGTGGAAGAAAGAGTACATGGTTACTGAATTTGTAAATCAATTCCTCCTTCCAGATAAGAAGAATCTAGATTGGAGAAGGGGAATACCTTGCAGCTGGGTTCAACCCAAATGGCACACTTCTCTGGTCATGATTCACAGGTACATCACCTGCGAAAGAAGGTTTTCACTGGTCTATATCTACCATATCAGAATACTAATGCACTTAAATGGTGATTACCCTTTAAATATCCCTTATTTTCTGCTTAAAAGCTTGACAAAGATGTCCAAGAAAGTGCAGTCACTTTCTACTAATGCTAAAAGCACTCTATTCCATCAAGTTCTAATTAAAACCCTATTCATGTCTTCTTTGAACAAATTAGAGAAGCCCTAGAGCTGGCTCACACAATCCTTAAACCCTATCACTCAACCCAATAAGCAGAAGAAATACAGAGGAAGGAAGGCCATCACACAGAGCCAAGATATTTCTGATGAAAACCCTGTGAAAGATGAGTCTTCTAATATCAAGGTGACTAGGAGGGGCAGAAGTAAAAGACCTAGATGGGAGCCTGAAATTGAAACATTTCCTGAGGAAGATGTTGAAGGGGAAACAGATTCAGATAATGATCTTGCTACTCAAACTACATTCAAGCCTGAAATTCCATCAACCAACAAAAGACGTGTTGCAACCAAAGGGAAAAAGGTTAAAAGTGTGTGTGTATCACAGAAACCTCGAAGAAATTCGACTAGGGTTACCAACAAGTATAGGCTGAAGTCAAAGGAAATGTTCAATCCGTCAATCAAAGAAGAAAACACCATAATCATAGAACATGATTCTGAGAACGATGAAGAAAGTACCAGGAAAAGGGCAAAAAGGACCCCATTGCCCAAGAAATTTGTCAACAAAGGAAAAAGAATACTTACACCACCTACAGGCCCTGTAACGAGAGCTTCAACTAGATTACAAAAGGCTAAAGGGATGGCTAAAGGCATCAGTGAATCCCCTAAGGATAAACATGATTACTTGGAAGACTCAGATCGCTTACCAGATGTACCTGGAGCTATAGATTCATCATGTTTCGAGGAAGAACATAGCTCATAATTAGTCTCAAAGTACCAGGTTAAAGATAAGGAACCTAGTATTGCATTGAACTTGAATGGAACTGCACCTTCTGAAGAATGCTCAGGATTCAGAGTTAAAATTAGAACTGATAAGGAAAAGATCAAGGAATTTCATAAAACAATAAGACAATTAAAGAAGGAGAAGGCACAGATAGAACAGTGGAATGCTCTCCAGCAAGAAAGGATTCAAGGTCTTAAAAAGAAGAAGAAAGAGAAAAGGGCATTTCTTAAAGAACTCAGGGAGATTAATATTAGACTCTACTGGCACAATGTTGTGCTAACCACAAAGCTCAAGCAAAAAAATGCCAAAGCTACTGCTGTGATTATATCCTAAAGGTAAAATGGAGATTTGTTACAATCATGTTTAAATGTTTTCCAGGAAATATGGAAAAGCTTACTTGTTTTGATCAGTGAAATGCTAAGACCTCGATCTGTTTTACAGAATCAAACAAAATTCCTATTTTGTAGAGTCAAATGTAATGTTGGCAATATTTGCTATATCAAGTTGTTGAGTTGTGATCTATTTTGGGGTTGAAGAAGCTCTTTTTGAGTGAACTACTTTAGGAGTTGGATACTATTCGAATCTAGTCATTAAAGGCTGTACTAGATGATAGGATCTAGAAGTTTATAGATAGTTTAAATAGATAGAAGAAAGACCATGTTGAGGTCAAAAAATTGGAGATCTAGAGAACCTTTTTGTGGAGCTCATTGTAAAAGACATTTATGTTCAATTGACACTTAATAGAAAAGGCATATGGATGGTTAGACCTTCTTTTTTCTACTCTTTTATTTCTTTATTCATGCTTGAATTCATTATTCAGATTGCAATGCTTTTGATTCTTGATTGTTAATTTATACAGTGAAAATTTTGTTGTAAAGATAATTTTCAAGTTATGATATTAAGCTGATAATCTTGTTTCTTTATGATATATTGAGACGAGAACTCTTGTGAAGTTGACAAATTGAAGACTTCATCTTCCTTTTTCTTAAATTGGTTTAGTCCATCTAAGTGTCTACCTATTATTCATCCAGTGGGATATGCTATGTTTTCATCTTGATTTTCATGTCATGCTGTAATCTTGACCCAGTTTTCAACCACCCTACAAAACCAAATCATAAAACCTTAAAAATACTTTGCAATAAATGAATGATTCCCTAGATTGCCCTCTCACAGTCAAGTGCAACTTTAGGGACTGACATTATTAAACAATGCATGAAGCTAATCTCAATAATATAGACCCCTCCTCTTATCCCACATGTTAGTGCAAGTATTATAAGGCTCCAAAGGACACTACTACAAAATGTTTATTTTTATAATAATAATTCACATCCAAATGCTTGTACATAGATGAGAAATCCCTTGA
>JZKD02S1656007.1:654981-673831 GCA_000966675.3 Picea glauca
ATATTATTCAATCTAAAAGATCTACACATTTTCTCTAACATCCATCTTTCAATAGAATATTACAATATATTAAAATATTACAATATTACATTGTAATAGTAATTCCATATTACAATGTAATATGGCATTACCATATTACATTGTAATATGGCATTACCATATTACATTGAAATATGGCATACAATATGGTATACCATATTACAATGTAATATGGTAATACCATATCTCATGTAATTTCTTTTTTAAACTTAAAGTCATCGTCGCAATATCGACGATAGTTTGTCGGAAAAAAAAAAATTGTATTTTACAACAACCGTCGCAATAGCGACGAACGTTCGTCGCAATTTTCCACGAATTTTTGTCACACATACAACATCTGCGTCATAACTTATAAGTATGGTCTTGATATATATTTTCTTCAATATTGCCACAAATTTTCTTCACAAGTTGCGACGGTTTTGCGTTGCACATTCAACATTTGCGCCATAAGTTATTGTCTTGGAATAACGTTTCGTTGCAATTACAACGAATTTGCGTCATAATTGCCACACTTATTCGTTGTTGTTGTGACGTAATTTCGTCGTAATTGCGATGATGCATAGGGTTAACTGATCTTGAAGGTGGTGACACATGGAGAGCTTATTTTGATGATGTTTCCACGCACACCTGGATCATGGATATAGCAACGAAATTATTCCGACGAAAAAAAAATCTTAGCTTTCGTGGAAATTGCGACGGATAAGTGTGGCAATATCAACAAAAAACTGTCGCAAATTTGGTCATATGTACTAGTGCCTTTATCAAAGCACTGAGCTTACAAATATTACCTCTTTTCTGTAGATCTAACCTCATTTCTTTAGAAACTTCCACTTTTATCTTTCGTAGAGAACAAAGCGTTCAGATCTTGCTTCTTTTATTCATATTTGTCCTTCACTTCTTTAGCACAAAGCTTTTCAGAACAAGTGGAATACTGCGCACTAGGGCACATATCAACACACAAAGATTTTACAGTTTCAGGACAAATCTTTTCACGAATATTCCTTTTCCTCAGTTCCCAACAATCGAAGTTTCAGGTCCCGACAACGGAACCATTTGTTGGCACAATGGCATACCCAGGGTTCAATGCTACAACAACGCACCAACAAAACCCTAACTACTGACCCTTTCGGCAACGTCTGTGAAGCAGATGAAGTCTCACCCGAGGTAGAGGCAGGGGTGGTTACAGGACTCAAGTGTTTGCAACCTAAGCTGGGACACAGATCTGTGATTATCTCGCTTAGCAAGCACTTAACATAGGTCATTCATCAATATTCCACTTAGATCTACTTCGCCGACATAACAGAGCATCACAACATTCACTTAGGTCTATATTACTTTATCACTTATCAACAACATGACATATCAGATCTGGTAGACAAAGCACTTAACATATTCATACACATCGGGTTTGGAATTCATATCCATCTCTAGAACTAAGCATAAGAAAGTCTATCTAATCACATCTAAGCACTTAGAAATACAAAACATCTAATAAGAAGCACAAAGCACAACACACAATATTTATGTGGTTCACCCCCACCCTGGGGCTATGTCCACCAACTCTTCTTCTTTATTAGCTTCAGTAAATCAAGTTACAACACAGAGCTATCAAAATCCTACTCCGCATAGGACAGGAGATCTGTGCGCACCTCGCCAGATCCTCCTTCCTCGAGTAGATCTAGCACAAAGCCTCCTTACAATCTATGCACTCAAAGCCTCCTTACAATCTATGCACTCAACACTTATAACACTTGCACTCAGCTCTGCAAGTCAAACACATAGATCAATTCTAGAACTAATCCCTTGGCTAATATTCTCCTCCCCTTACATCGCCTATATATATATTTATACATTACAAAAGTGGGCCTAAGCGTGGTTAAACCCACGGGTCGACATCCCTTTCCCATTACATATTCCCAAAAACCCAAAAAGGACCCAAAAAGGCGGTCTAGCTTCCGCAATCTCCGCTTCGCTTGGCACTTCGTCTTCAATAGGCTGTCAAAGTCCCAAAAATAGTCAAATATGACCAAGTTTTCCTCAAAACTTGGTCGAGGGCCAACACATAGAAATGCTCTAAGAGGTACTCCTTCTGGAAGTACTTCTTGAACTACTTCCAAGTGATCCTACTCTCATTAACATGTTGTTAGAGCAAGATTTTCCTCACCCTATGCAATCTTGCAAAGAGAGCCTCACTCCATTTCCCTATGCAGACTTACTTTCCCTGATTAATGAATCCAGAGACAAAAATACATATTTTTCCACTTGTACGCACCTTCCAAGCTATACAACATGTGTATATCCGGGTTTCTCCACTACAGCCCGTGTACATCGGGATTTGTGCCAGAAAACCAAAATTAAATGTCGAGTTTCCATGTCATGATAGGAGATCTGTGATCCTTGGCCTTCCATATACTGGAAATGTTCTGACTCGGCCCTTCAGTTGCATTTTGAAGGCTATAAAGAAGCCAATTCCGAGCTATGGAAAAGGGAGAGAATTCAACTTTGAGAGCAAAGTTACTCTAGAGAAATTATTACTTCATTATTGAGTTTGCATCCCTTTGTCCTTTAAGTTTGAACACAGTGTTCAGCCCCCAAGATCTTCCCTTATTGATGGAAAACCTCCTTGTCTCCCTTATATGAGCTTGCCTTTGGTGGAGGATTGAATTGGTGGAGGCCCAGTTGGAAGGAACTCGGTTTCTTGGTTCTGAACCGTGTCGATACGAAAGTCTGTAATGTTTTCACTTCTGTTGATCATTTATTAATAGAAATATTCATTTCCCATCCAATTGATATCTTGAAAATATATGTATTATGATACATGGGCATGTTTGTTTTGTATATTAATGGATTATGTTGTCTAATGTGCTAACCTGTTATATTATCACTATATGCTTGCTTTGATTGTTTGTTGAGAACTTGTTGTAGGTATAAAGCTTTGGGTCGAAGTGCTCAATGGTGGACATCATCAAACGTTTCGATGAGGTAGGCCTCTTTATTACCTCCTTTTCACATTAGTTTATATAGCATATGTTGGAATTGAGTCAATTTCTACAGTCACTCTTGTCTGTTGTGGTTCACCCTAGCCATAGAGAGATTTTCCTTGTAACAGAATTGGAGACCATACTGGGGATGAATCTTCTTTCTTAGGGTTTGAAGTACTTTTCTCCTTAGATTGCTCTCGTTTATATTGTGGTTCTTGTCGTTTCATTGCTTAACAACTCTTGTTCACTCTGGGTATGAGTTTTCAGCCTTTTTCCTTTGCCTGGCCTTGTTTCAAATCATATACGTGCCTTTTTCTTTACAGTCGCGTACACGCGCATCTTGTCTCACTGCAAGCTGTGTATATACGCATTGTTTGCCCAAACAGTCGTGTACACCTTTTTTCCTTGCCTTTTTTCTTGGTCTGGTGCTTGCTAGGTGGGATTTTATGCTTGTTGAGCCTTCTTAGGTCTCTGTAGTTCCTATTGAGTGCTTATGGGATGACAAGAAACCCTCTTTTGGTTGAATTTTTGGGCGGAGTTTTTCTTTTCATCTTTTCATTTTTATTGTCCTTGTACATTGGGATGGGTGCTTTGCTTATTGATATCCTTCTTGATTTATCTTTCCTTTATACATAGTAGGTTTATATATCAAGTTACTTTTCAGTCCATGCATTTTCAGTTTTAATATATTGAAAATACAAAAAAATATAGGAATTTTGCATTGCTTGGCATGTTTGTCTTCTGAGTTTTTTATCATTAGCTTAGTGCATATAGTGAAAGATTGCATCTTTACTTCTGAATCGCATATTTGAATTTGAAAGTTGCATTGTTTTTAGGAGCATATCATTCATCAAAAGTTAAAGTTAGGACTTTACATTATTTTTATATTTACTTTCTTGCATAATCATAACACCATTGGTTTCATCACCATATACCTTTTTGAGTAATCATGGCCTTAAAATCAACGCTATAATTTAAAATTTATTAGTAATGATTTTACGTTCTAGGGTGCACAAACTAGCCTAGGATTTAGTGCCTTGGAATAGGATTTTGTGTGTAAACTTCTCCAAGGCAATTAAA
Source organism: Picea glauca (assembly GCA_000966675.3). Classification (NCBI taxonomy): domain Eukaryota; kingdom Viridiplantae; phylum Streptophyta; class Pinopsida; order Pinales; family Pinaceae; genus Picea; species Picea glauca. The sequence continues at coordinate 659,082 of JZKD02S1656007.1, forward strand.
TCAACATATGTGTCTGAGTCAGAGAGTGGAGAAATCCATTGTATAATTGGTAAGATCAGAGGCTCTGATCACACCAGAGTTAATCACGAGGTCACATGAAGTTGGTTGAAGGGATATCCCTTAGATAATCACCTAGCGTCTACTGTTGGATAAATAAGTAAATGTGTACATAAACTAATATCCCTAGATCCACCTAGATCTAGAAAAAAATGAAACAGGACATATCACTTTCCCTAAGCTTAATCATTGGATCTACTATTAGATAAGAGACGAAACACATACCTTTTAATATCGCTTCCTTATGTCTTTGTTGTCACTGCTTCGCTCCAGTTCTCTTGTGCTATTAATCCTGTAATGAAACACAAACCAACCAAAGTGAAAGAAACAATAATATATTCAATGAAAACTTAAACATGTGATCAAGGAGTCATGTAATAAAATGAGAATGATTTTATGGGAAAGAAACATGGCATTGTATTATATAATGTGGAAGAAATATACAACCAGATGCCTTGATGTCGTCAGGTTCCTTCCAACAGTTCCTTGCTTCCCACACACTTCTTTCTCCAAGGATTTCAATACCATGGATCTGATAGCTACTCACAATCTATATTGACAAAGAAAATCTCAAAGCCAACATAAATTTCCCAAGCTCAATCCAACTTAATCAAGCTAACTTTCTCCATGAGAGCTCCTCTCCTTTTATAAGTTGAAGAGGATAAGGTGAGGAGGTTAGGATGATCCAACTAAACCATGAAAGTGAGTAATATCCAAACCATTCGGAGGCCACCTCACCATAGAAACTTCTCCTTCTAGAAGCATCGAGAAAATGCTCGTTTTTCCCACGTACGAAGGCCACCGCACCCTAGCAATAATGCAACATGCAGAAACAACGCAACCTAGCTATGGAGCAAGGTGAAAAAATCAAGAATTTCCACACCCTGTGTATAGTGAAACCTGTGGAAATCCTCCTTAATAGGGTTTTTACAAAGGAAAATATAACTTCTTCTCTCATGGAAAGTTCTTCTCCCTTCTTTCTTCAGGAATTCAGGCCACTGACCCCTCTAAAGGAAACATATAGGTTTACATAATTAATGGTCATAGGGATGAAAAAAATAATGTGTAACAGAGATCCCCCCAAAGTATGAAGTTAGAAAAGAGTGATAGCTGAAATACTTTGTCGAGTGTGTGTAGGGAACAAGGAACAGTCGGTCGGAAACCTGCCAACGAACAAGGAAATATAGTATAATAATATATCATCACTAAGGTAGGCATTCCCATACTCAGAATACAAATGAATCAAAGAATAAATGCCAACATGCAAAGATCCATGTCAAGTAAGATAGGTCATGGCCACCAAACATACACTATGGATCCAAGCCAATATGACTCAAATCTGAACATAGCCACCAAATATACATTCTAGATCTATGTGTTAAAGACTCAAATTTGAACATAGCCGAGAAACATACAATGTGGATCTATGCAATAGTATGAATTGAATATACTCTAACGCGACCTGAATCTGTTAGAAACGATCCAGGTTCTTCATCTCCACCACTCTATAGTACGAATCTAACCATGCGAATACATGTGCTGAAGTCGAACATGGTAGAAACCACTTGATTACCGATCATTAGGGTATACCATTAACAAGTGTGAGGGAAATCACCATTAATGTAAATGACTCCCAAGGTACACTAGTACAATCCAACGAATGTGAGTTAATGACCCGAAGTCGAACACTCAACGAAATCTCCCAATCAGGGGTCAATAATTGAAACCCACTGTCGAAGGAGAGGAAACCTGCCATTGAGGCATGCAAGTTCCAAGGTACCAATTGGTTTCTAAGTCTAATTCCTGGATAATGAGTTGAAGTCAACAAGAAAAGACTCGTCACAGGAGGGCCTTAATGTATCCCCCATCAATGACACAAAATGGGTAACGATATTTGAAGGTAGATCAGAGTAACAATTGATTCAAGACTGACTCAGGGACGACCGATGCAATAAAAGGCTTAAGGACTGCAGAAATGGCCAACGCAATAGAAGGATTTTCGGGTTGAACTTCTCTTTGAACACATTGATGACACGACAACTGTCTTGGAAAAAATGACTCACCAACATGGATCACAGACCAGATTGTAATCTTATAAAGGAGTATGACTAGGAGACAAACAGATTTTCCAACCTAGACACAAAGAGAGTGAAAGGGTGTCATGTTCAAAAACGAATCTTCCATAGAATACAGGTTTAGACACATTTCTTTCCCAATTTTTCCCCCGCCATCTCTGGCGAGTACCTCTTTATTTTTACACAAGCTTGAGGAGGATAACATATGCTTGTAATGTAAGCTCATCCTTCAGATGAGTCCCTCACAGTATGTTTAACAAACCCTAAGAAGGAGTGGTTTGGTCCCATATGGGCCTTTCGATGCTTGTTTAATGAGTCCAAGGAAAGAAAACTCAGGGATTTTTCATGTTTAGAGAGTTTGAAAAACACTTAAAGAGAAATCTCTTAGTTCCTTTTTCGTAAAGTAGTATGATGAGACTGAAAAATAGATAAACTATCGCTCAATAGATGTTTTCTTCAAATATTTTAATGAGCGTGAAAAGAACAAGGTCTCTTGACAATCTTTTCATGTTTAGAGAGTCTAAAAAGAGCTTAAAAGGAACTCCAGTGGGTTGTTTTTTCGTATAACCTTTACGAGTCCAAAAAAATGATAAAAGTATACTCGGTTACATTCTCATTGATTTACGAGCATGAGAAAGAACAAATACTAAGCTCAGTAACTTATTCTCATGTATTTATGAGCATGATAAAGAAGAAAGACTAAGCTCGATAACTTATTCTCATGTATTTACTAGCATGAGAAAGAACAAAGACTAAGCTTGATATTGTTTTCATTTTTAAGCAAGCTTTAAAACAAAAAAATACTATGCTTGGGACCTGGTTTCATTTTTACACAAGCTTGAACCATAGAAAACTATGCTTGGACTTCCCAATGCATAACACATGGATGGTTGGTACTTAGCCCCCAACTTAAGAAACTAGCAGCTCAAATTCAGCATGAAGTCCAGAGGCTGGAAGCAAATGCCCCCCAAGCTTCATTTCATCCAACTGCAAAGGTGAAATAATTGAAGCTTCAAGTACTAGACGAAGGACTTCACTCAAATAGAGAGGGGGAAAACTATTTCATTTTTTAACGAGCTTGACATAGGAATAAGAACTATTCTCAAGAATTTGGGTTCAATCCCTAGGCCTCTATTTCATTTTTTAACGAGCTTGACACAAAAACAAGAACCATGCTCGTAACCTCTATTTCATTTTTTAACAAGGTTTCCACAGAGACAAAAAAAACTATCCTCGTAAGTAGTTTCATTTTTTAACGAGCTTGAAATCAGAAAACCATGCTCAAAGCTGGTTTCATTTTTTAATGAGATTGAAATCAGAAAACCATGCTCAAGGCTCTTCTTGATCATGGCTTCCAAGAGGACAATGCTCTGGAAGGACACCATGTCAAGGGACAAAATTCGGTGATTGCCTCCAAGAGATCTTCACTTGACGGAAGAAACACACTCTGGAAGGAACACATGTAGAGGGTTGCGACAGGGGTAAAGAGATCAGGCTCCAACATCCCTATCAAAGATATCACCATGTCAACTACCATATCTAAGTCATTATCATCGGCAATGGAAGGTATGGGAGACAACGCCACATAATTGACCTGTGGCAGGGGTGATACCATCTGCACATAAGAACCATGTAGGGAGGTCATTGAGGTCAATTCAGGACCAGAGAATGAAATTTGATCAATGGTCACAATTCTTCCATCGTGAGGGAAAGATATCACATGAAAAAGAGTGGACACAATAGCTTTCATGGAATAGACATAATCTCTCCCAAGGATTAAAGAAAAATCCAAGGGATCTTGGACTACCATGACATCAATAAAGATAGTTTTCCCTCCCAAAGTTACAGGAAACTGAGGAAGGGTCCCTAAACGTTGGTTGGTTCTTCTGTTAAAAGCTAACAAATTATGCGTAATCGGCGCAAGCTGAGGACAACCCAAAGATTTCCAAGCAAAAGATGACAAAATACTAACGGACGCACCTTCATATATCAGTGTCTGAGGAATGTCCTGAACACAAATATGCACTGTGACCTGGAAAGGAATGTGAGAGGGAAGAAGAGGTCTAGTTAGCACACCCCAATCAAAATGGATGGCCTCATTACTTGGAGTGGGTTCCACGGGAGAAGGAGGAATAACCCTCGGCATGGTAGAGTCTGTATCAATGATAAAAACGTGGGAAATATCGAGTTTACTCTCGAGTGGGAGAGTAGGATCGACTAATAATGACATCAAATCGACCACCTAGGTTTCATTATCCAAGGGGAGAATGGGGTCGACGGGTGGAAATGTATCGACCACTTGGGTTTCACTCTCTAACGGGAGAGTGGGATCGACCGAGGATGGGATCGGATCGACCACTTGGGTTTCACTCTCTAATGTGATAGTGGGATCAACCAAGGATGGGATCAGATTGACCACTTTGTCAACTGGTTCAACTAAGGACGTGACCAGATTGACTACATGATCAACCGGATTGACTGACGAAGGGGCTGGATGGATCATTTCATCAACTACATGGGGGTTGAGATAAATCTTGTGATAAGCAGCTGGAAGTTGAGGCTGGGGGACAGTGATGTCTTCCAATAATTTTTAGGATTCTTCGACATGAGGGAAAAGGTGAGTTAGATGACTCCCTTTGCATAACATACATGGTAACTTGACTCTACTTTTCTTCTTCTCAAATATATCTTGACTAGTTGACGGGAGGTCATCAACATGTTGTTCAGAGGTTGACGACATGGGTTAGTGAGGGTGTGTAGACCATGCTTCTAAGACCTTGGAAATACCAGGGCAATCCTTAAGAACATGGCTACCCTTACAAAGCCTACAAGGGTACTTGGTTCTATGGATTGTTCGGGTGATCTTGACATCATCAACACTCCCAACATGATTAACAGTAACTGGTTTCTTTCCAACATGTCTGGCAGTGGTTGGAAGTTTGGACCCTTGCTTATTTTTCTTCTTCTTATTCTTCCTTTTCTTCTTCTTCTTATTCACTGAGTTACTAGCTTCAAAGCTTTCACTCAACGAAGAAGATGAAATGGAAGAAGACCTTGCAAGTAAAGAAGGTGAAGAAGATCTTACTAGTGAAGAAGGTGAAGGATCAACATGAGGTTGATGCTCTTGGGGGAAAGTGCTTACAAATGAAGCACTAACTGCATTTGGGACTACCTGAGTGGAAAATAACCATACCGGTAATCCAATTATGAGACTTGGAAGGCTCAAAGTAGCGATGTGAGGAGGACCAATGTTTCCGTAAGAAGGGAAAAAAAAAGGTTCCCCTGGAGAAGAGGTTCCTTCATTGGTCATTTCAGGAACCGGCACCATTTAAAACAAAAAACCAACCTAGAGTCCACTGGGGAAAAAAAACAACACACGCTAAAAATCTAGTAAGCAAGCAAGAAAACAAAACCTTCTCACAATGAGCACACTAGTTGGTGATGAAATCCAATGTCGCGGGAACAAAGTAAGAAGGGGTTGAGATAGAGAGGCTGGAAAAGTTATGATGACGACCTGCTTAACGGACTTCCACCCTTGTGCAAGCTCCCACACATAATCGTGGGTATACCCTCCAAGGAGCTCAAGTGAGTTTGGCCAACATCGATTCCAGGTACTGTGAAGACTTGCCCCTCCACAGTCACCTCGCGTAAATACCCTAAAGAGATAGGCCACTAAGGTTACCAACTACTACAGTGATGCCTGGGGAAACAATCGATAGTCCGATCCATAGTCCAATCCACGCGCAAAGGCAGGGTATCTAGCTCAAAATCAACTCGAAAGGCTTCCACTCATCATTGTGGGTATACCTTTCAAGAGAACCCCATAATATGCACAATCTCTACACCAATACCAACAAAGCAGGGTGAGTAACTCTTCCAGTCTCAATGTGACCTCATGATTGACCCTTGTGTGAGAAGGGCTTCCCAGGACAAAATGTAATAAGTGGATTTCACCCCTCCCTGATGCAAGATTCTATGTTTGTTTGCAGCTTTGGAAAGTTATCTTTCACACCTATTCCAAATCCCTACAACTAATCTAATGTAGGTTTGCTACCATAAAATATAAAAATTTCTAATCAATTTTTATAAGCACTTTATTTTACGGTTGTTGTTACTCAAAAGGAAAATGGCGTGGACAATATGGTGTTTTGACCGACTTGAAAGTTATGCAAAGAGATGAAGAAGGAATTTTTTCATTTCAATGAAAGCTATGTTATGAGAAGGAGAAAACATTTACCATTCCCAGATGTACAATGTCCTGAAATTTTACTAAACTCATTAATATCAAGATTTTCAAGAAATGAGACAAATAGGCTATACACCCATACACAATTTATGGCCCCCCCAAGAATCGTGAAATTTTGCTACTTCAAATGCAAGGATGCCCCCAATCTAATATAAAGCAATAAATTAAAACTCTTTTTTTCAAAGATAGCTAAAATAAATATCAAATCGACATGAAACAAAGCAACCCAAACAATTTTCTCTTTTAACATGAACTATTCAATAAAAGAAAAAGAAGTTCTTTCACCAAACAATTCTAAAGAAAAGACAATGCTTTGTAATTGAAAGACACTCAAAGAAAGAGACCAAATATTTCAAGAGAAAACAAAGCAAAGATGGATAAAATAAGTTTCAAATCTTTCAAGCAGACTGTAATCAGATCCAACAAATCACCCCAAAATCATATCACAGATTTGGGTAGGGAAAACCCCCAAAAAACAATTTTTTTTACAATCTCCGTAGGCTAGAAGACTAGCACAGTGTGGAAATACTTGATCACCGTAGGCCAGCTATGGGTAGGGTGTGGAGTTTTTTCACTGGTCTAAACAGGTAGGGTGCGAAAATCATAAGTCGTCACACTGTCCCTCAAAGTAGGGTGCGAAAATCAAACAAAAATGGAAAAAATTAAAAAATTAAGAAGGTTTTCCAGTGAAGTCAAATAGTCAAAGAGTCAAGATGGATCTTCCAGTGACTCAGAAAAAAAAAACCCAGGAAATCAAAGAAAGAAATCAAGAAAAACTAGGAAAGCAATTCGTTCCCCAGTGGAGTCGCCAATTTTGTTGATGGATAAATTGGTAAATGCAAACATAAACTAATCTCCCTAGATCCACCTAGATCTAGAACAAAACGAGATAGGACATGGCGCTTTCCCTATTCCTAATAATTGGATATAATATTATATAAGAGACAAAAGACATACCTTTTAATATCGCTTCCTTATTTCTTTGTTGTCCCTGCTTCGCTCCGGTGTTCTTGTGCTATTGATCCTGTAATGAAACACAAACCAACCAAAGTGAAAGCAACAATAATATATTCAATGAAAACTTAAAAATGTGATCAAGGAGTCATGTAATAAAATGAGAATGATTTTATGGGAAATAAACATGCCACTATATTATATAATGTGGAAGAAAGATACAACCAGATGCCTTGATGTCGTCAGGTTCCTTCCAACAGTTCCTTGCTTCCCACACACTTCTTTTTCCAAGGATTCTGAGACCATGGATATGATAGCTACTCACAATCTATCTTGAAAAAGAAAAGCTCAAAGCCAACATAAATTTCCCAAGCTCAATCCAACTCAATCAAGCTAACTTTCTCCATGAGAGCTACTCTCCTTTTATAAGTTGAAGAGGATAAGGTGAGGAGGTTAGGATGATCCCACTAAATCATGAAAGAGAGTAAGATCCAAACCATTCAGAGGCCACCTCACCATAGAAGCTTATCCTTCTAGAAGAATCAAGAAAATGCTCATTTTTCCCACGTACGAAGGCCTCCACACCCTAGCAATAATGCAGCCTACGGAAACTCCGCAACCTAGCTATGGAGAAATGTGCGGAAATTAGGCATTTCCACACCCTGTGTATAGTGCAACCTGTGGAAATCATCCTTAATAGGGTTTTTACAAAGGAAAATATAACTTCTTCTCTCATGGAAAGTTCTTCTCCCTTCTTTCTTCAGGAATTCAGGACACTAACCCCTCTGAAGGCAATAGATAGGTTTATATCATTAACGATAGGGATGACGAAAATAATGTGTAACAGTTTCAGAGATATTTCTGTGGATTTATTCATATTTGGGGATCTTGCTAGTGCCCATACCTCTGTGAGAGGCGGTGCTTTCCAGGTTTCAAGATTTTCTACCCTGCCCATACGGTGATCCAGACTTACGAATTCTCACCTGTGCATCAGTTATACAATGGTTTATTAGTTTCTTGACTTAGGTGTCTCATAGGTTACTTGTAGGGGTTATTATATAGGTACCCAAGGTCAGATAGGTGTCAGAAAACACAAAACCTTTATGGAGGATTACCTCTTCGGGGGGGTTTGATCGATTGGTTGTTAAGCCCATGAGGGCCCTTATAACTGATTTTGTTACCTTCAATATTTAGTAGGGATTCTCAAGTCCCTCTTGGATGAGACATACCTTCTTTAGGGAGGGAGGCCACTCAGCCACTATAGCCCGTTTGCATGCATATTGGTTGTTTGAATTTTGGTGTGCTCTTTGATTACTAGTTGGACCAGCCATCCCGCCAGTCCCATCGCTTGTTATAGTTACCACTGGATTTTGTGTCCTTTCATTTTAAAAGGCATAGAGTCATTACACATGGTACACACACATCCACCACTCAGACTTGTGATTCTATAAGGATGAGTACTGAACCTTGTCTTCATATTTCTAGGAGCCCTTCGACTCCCATACCCACTATAGTTAATGGAACCCCTTTGATTCCTACAACCTCCATGGTTGTAGTACTGGAGGCACCTATCATTACTATGGCTCAGCCTATAGTTAATGCTCATGCTACCACCTTGAACCCCTTTGGGTCTCTTGGCCACTCACCGGGCTACAATGTTCAGTCCATCCCTATGGCTTCTAGTCCATTTTCTTATGGTATGCCTAACTTCACCTAGCAGTTTTCGAACTCCATCCTAGCTGTTGTCCCTAATGCTAGTGTTGGGATTGGGGGAAGCACACCTCATTACACTCCTTTTTCATTTGGTGGATCCCAAATCCCTCAAATGAATCCTAATATGGGAGGTATGCATGCTTTTAACCCTGGGTCCAATCCTCCTACTTCTGGGTGGAATAGTAAACCTGGAGGACAAGTTTCGACTCAAGTTCCATCCTAAAATCCTACCTCCTTGGCGTATATTCTGACCAATACATTTGGCATGACGAATATGCCTCTATCCTCCGGTTCCCAACCTGGGGGAGGTCAGTTTCACACTTTGGGCAACCTCCAACCTGGATCTAATATGGATGGGGGTAGTTTCTATAACCCTCAATAGAACATTCCAAATGGAATGATGCCCACCTCACCTTATATGAATCAGCCCGGAGGAGGGCCTTATAATGCCAGGTAGGGCCATGGTGTTTACCAAAACCATGGATGGCCTTTGAATCCACAAGTGCAATATTTCCCTGGAGGTTGGGGCCAGATGTCACAACCCTGCCTCCCTTTTCTGGCCACGCTTAATCTGCCATATTTTTCTAATTTAATGAATGACCCTATGAGTCACGATCCTACATGGCCCTTGGTCCCCACCAAACTTCCTTTAGACATCCCAAAGTTTGAGAGTAAGAATGGAGAGGATCCTGGTGATCACGTCACTAACTTTCACCTTTGGTGCTCATCAAACTCCCTTAATGATGATTCTATTTGTTTGAGATTATTTCAACGCACCCTTATTGAAGTTGCTGCAAAATGGTATATTGAGCTACCAAGGGGGGTATATGGGAATTTTAGTCAGTTGGTGATGGTCTTCCTTAACCACTTCCAGTTTCCCATTCATTATGATGTTTGTTTAGAGTGGTGGTCTACTTTACGCCAGGATACCACCACTCATATCTCAGACCATATCCATGAGTGGCGTAGACAAAAGAGGTTAATTAAGACCCCTATACCCCCAACCTTTCTCTTAGAATGGTTTCTTAAGTATTTGCACACTCTTATCTCAAAGGACGTTGCTACTTCTGGGGTTACCACTGAAGAAGAAGCTATATTTAGAGCCCAACAGTTAGATTTGATGTATGCTCAGTCTGGGATGTTATACCTGTTAACGCTCTGTAAATTTCCTAGAGGTTGACAAAAGACGAAATCTACAAAAGGTAACTTTATCCAACCACTTTTGAAGCTGGGATCTAGCCCTTCCAACTCCAGAGAGGGATCTCTCTATATGATTTAGATATGTTTCGAATTTCAAAATATTAGGCTAGGTAAACAAATAGGTTGGTTTTGTTGATGTAGTGTTTGTTGGGTTGGCTGAGATAGTTTACACATCCATTGGGCTATGGGGTCTGTGTCTTAAAAATGAAATCCAAACCAGAAAAACAAAGAAAACCTTTCACCGGGTGAGATAATATAATCACTGGATTCTTCAATATCATAAATGAGGAATAGCAGAAAAGACGAGAAAGATAATTTCAACAAAGAAGCAGTTAAGAATTTCTTTATTGAAAAACCAGAAGACAAAACACTAAAATCTTTAGAGTCAGAAACAGGGTATACGAGATAAATCCTGCAACGTTTGTTACTTCTAAAGATTAGATTTAGAAAATAGTATGATAACAAAGCAAGAATAACATTCAACTTAGAGAGAAAAACAACACCAGTGAATACATGCAAGAATCTTGTAAAAGTGCCTCTTTGTATTAATGGAAGATCTATTCAAAAATATTACAGTCTAATAGCTTGCAGGAAGTGAAGATCAACAACCCCCAATACTTCCAAAAGTGAAGTATTTATAACTCCAAATTACAAATGACCCTGTCATTAAAGATCAAGACGTGATAAATCTATATTTAGCCTAACTAACTTAAAAAATTACAAAAATCTAGGAACTGCTTGATGATGTGTCGCAACTGCATGTTGATTTCTGGGTGGACCGTTGGTGAGGCCTCTGCACGACCTCATATGACTGGGAAAATGAATGGGTTGTGATAGCTCATCTATTATTTGATCATATCACAGAGTTCTTCCCATCGAAGATGACTGGGAACATTGACTTTGAGTAGCCTTCGATAAACTTCATCCATTTCTGTGTACTTGGCGAAGGTAGATTTGGTGATGAATATGTATCGAATCTCATGCTGAATACTGATGTCCAACTGAAGAGCATCTAGAAATGCCTTGCCAGTGATGCTACCTTGTATTCCTAAAAACTTTGAACTATCCTTAGCCACATCGGCCAATCTCTTTTTGTAGTCCGGGAGTGTCATCAGTTTGTCATTAATCACCTTCAGACCAGGAAGACCTTTCTTCTGTAGAGCCTCAATCTTACTAAAAAACCTTTGTACCCCTAGGTCCATGACTTGAACCTTTTCTTCAAGCTGAAGCACCAGTCCTCTCTTGGTCAAAACTCTCTTGATCTCAAGGATGGTCTTTGTTCTATCCTCAATTTTCAGTTCTTCCAGCTCCTCCCTGGTCTTAGAATTTAAGAACTTGATGACTTCATTAGCCTGTGTGGGTATCTCTCCCAATTCCGATTTGATCTTTTCAATGGCATGTTTGCTTCTCTGCACCAATTCATTTTTCTCAAACATGATCTATATCATTGGCCATATCTCGTTCACAGACTTGGTGATGTTTGTCCAGACACTTTCTTTGACTTCAACTAGAGTTTTACCTGCCATTGTTTGCTTCCGAAGCTGTTGTAACTCTTGTTTGAGATGGTCGGATACCTTCTTTTCCTTGGAGAGGCTAATCTGATAGGAAGATTTGAGTTCCTGAAGGTTCTCAATCTCCTTTTTGAGCCTGCTAATCTCTGTTTCTTGCAGGTTCATCTTTTCCATTGATTTGGCCAATTCCGTTGTCTTTTCTAGGGATGTCAGTGGAGTCGCGGATGGGACTTCTTTTACTGACATTGTGCTCACTCTCGAAAGTGGAATTGCACTCAATGGAATGACTTCCATTGGCTTTAGTTGTTCTTTCTCTTTTACTAGCTTCTCCATCTCAGCTTCCATTTCCTTGAGTTGTACATTCTGCTCCATGAGTAGTTTGAGCATTTCATCTTTTTCTCCTTCTGTCTCTGCTATTTCCTTCACCTGCGAATCCTTTGTTGGTGGCAGTTTCAGTTGTTTCCTTAAGGAGGCTATGTCAACATTTTTCTTCTTAATCATCTCCTCGGATGCTTTCACATTCGAAGGATCATAACCGATCTTGAGGACCAGTTCCTCCAAAGTCTTGATCCTGTTGTCCTTGGCAAAGGATGATATCTTCTCCAACTTCAACTGTGTTTGGATGTTGTTCAGGGACACTTGAAATTTGGAAGCAGTCGTGGAAGCATGCGCCAATGTATATAAAACCATCTCTCCTGTTTGATTGTGCAGATCCATCTGATCGGCCGGATGCACGTCCTTAGTCTAGAATTCAAATGTGGCCCTTTTGTAATCAGTGATTACCTTCGGATCCGGAACCTGTGCTTGGAGGAATGCCATGTGTATTCTGCCCTTCTCAGTGTCAAACGCCGATAGCAGCCTGTGTTGTGCAGTTGACATTTGCTTCCAGAACTGGGCACAAGTGTTGTTGGTCAGAGTCTGATTCTTTTTCTTGATCAGATCATATTTCTCGAAGATACTCAGATTTGGTCCTATCTTTCCTGGCTGGGTGGTTGATGGAGAATCTGTATATTTCTTTGGCAATACTGAGGTTATGATATGCTGGAGTCTTGCAATGGGGGGCATCCTGTCAACCTTTGTCACCGTAGTAGATGGAATTTCCTTTTCCCCAGTCGGGTTGGAAGCTGAACTGGTTTTGGGCCTCTTGGTATGCAGTTGGAATTCTTCTGATGATACTTCAGTGACAGGTGGTGACAAATCTTGCCTAGGCATTTTCTCTTTCGACACTTGTGGTGTGGTTGTTAGTGACACAGTGGCCGGGGGGTTATGTTGTTCTTCTTTGACCAAAGTTTTTGGTTCCCATCCTATCTGATTTGCGAATTTCTTGACTTCGGGCCTAGATTCATGGACATATGGGATATTCTTGTTTTTCACCCTCATCTTGGAGATGATCCCGCACGAATCGTAGTGCCATGTGAAACTCATGAAGAACTTCATTTCCTTCAGTATCCTGTCTGCTTCTTCTCCAGCACCACGATTGTTGCAGATGAAAGAGCCAATCTTCCCTTTGATCCTGAGCTGTTGCTTTTTCTTTAGTGACACGAAGTGAATGTCATCAGAGTTTATCATTTGCCTTATGTACTCCAGAGAAAAAAATTTGACAGGCAGGTATTTGGGCAGCTTATACGGTGCCAACTTGCACCCATATACTCCGATCTCAATGTGATTTTGGTATAAATACTAATCACCAGTCTTTGTGTGATCCGAGAGGTGCAGGATCCTCTGAACTTCATCATTTATCCTAGGCTCGGGCCTACCGCTAAGCATACTTACCACTGGGTGGTAGAATTGATTGATGAACTCCTTGAAACTAAAATCCATGGAGTTATGCCTGAGTAGGGAGGTCCATGTGGTTAATGCCTGGGGTTTTCCATCTCTGTCCATATTCTGCATGGAAAAAGTAAATTTGTCTGCTTGAAAGAAAACAAACAAGTATGCCAGTATTGCAGAATATCTAAACATGCCTTCTGTGATGAAATTGACAAACTGTTTGTGAATATTATTCGCCAGGAACGTGCTGAAGTCGAACTGGGTAGTGGGCTTCTCATCGGTGGAGAAAATAGACAAAAATACCAGAATGGGTTCATCTACCCCTGATCTGAATAATAACCCAACAAGGCGCATAGGGACGTGATGATCTGGTTTCCTTTAGTCGAAAATATGGAAGAGGGATAAGGGGTATTTGTAGCGGGGAGTTGAGCGGATTGTGGGAGGAAAATATCAAATATTTGAGCTCTTTGAGGGAAGGTCATCTTCTGGTATAATTCGGTGAGGATTTCAAGGTTAAAAGGTGATGCGGAGTCAGCTCCAGGTATTTGCAACATTTGGTCGATGGTTTCAGGTGTGATGAGGAAAAGAAATTCTCCAGAGGAGGACACGATGGCTATTTTCTCGGGAATGTAGTGGGCTTGGCACTTGAGGGAAAAATATGGAAAAGAGTGAATATGAGGAAAGAGATACAGGGGTAGATTGGACTCCCAGAGTCCAATTTCGTCACTCTGGTCCAGGAAAACTTCTTTGAGTCATGACTGGAGGTCTGCGAAATTGAAATTGCACTTTGTATCTGTGATTAAATAATCTTTGTCGTCCAGTGGAATCCTGTCAAGGTCGACAGGAGGTGAGAGAAATGGATTCTCCTCTCCTTCTGCTCGTTTTGACTTTGGCACCATTACTGTAACAGTACCTGCGAAAAAAAATATTAGCGGGGACGACTCTAGATGGGGGCAACTGACTGTAATGGAGGAGAAAACGGTGTAAAATTATTTGGTGCGATGGGTGGGTAAATGGTGAAAGTAGGAAGAGTGAGGGTAGTTTTGAGTAAACGGGTGTCCGTTGGGCATGGGAGACAGGTCAGTTGGTTAACGGATAGGTTATCCAGTAATAAATGGCCAACATATCATTTAGAGTGTGAGATGGCAGGTGACGGTAACTGAGGGAATACGGACGGGTGAAGTGGCGGTTACCGATTGGGGTAAAAATCAAGGTGAGGGGGCT
>JZKD02S1656007.1:674278-685829 GCA_000966675.3 Picea glauca
GGCTATTTGACCAAGATTAGACAGTCTGGCCAGATTTATTCACTAATCTAACCTAGATCGCTTGGCTAAAATTGAATAGTTTATCCAAGATTATTCACTAATCCTATCAACATCAATTTAAAAAGAACTTGGTCATGCTTGAAAGGTATGGACCAAGTTACTATTATTGCATGGGGCTTTTATTAAAATTATTTTATGCCCTCTTTTCTCTTTCTTTTCTTTTTCTTTTTTCTTTTCTTTCTTTCTTTTTCTTTTTCTTTCTTTCTTTTTCTTTTTCAAATTATTTGCAGAATGAAAAATCATTTGTCAACAAAAACACTAGAGAGAGATAATATTCCAGTCACCGGTTGATACTATAACTTATAGAGTGATAACAATACCATATTCTTCCTGATGCACCATAGTCTACTTATGACCCTAGGCAAAAACCCAGACCTCATGTTGATGACATTGCAGGTTCTGCCAATGTAAATTCTGCAAACTTGGTGAAAAACCAGTTAAGAGAGTTGTATTTAAGCTAGTCTGCAAGAGGACCAGCCTCGTCTGTGTCTTCCAATCCCACTCAGTCAATGGATGTACACTCAGTGCAACCGTCGACCAACCTGAATGGTAGCCATCCACCAGGAGGGAATAAGAAGAAAGTACGTAATAGCCATAAGGGTGGGAAAAATGGTAATAAATCCAAGGACAATAATGAGAAGATGGGTAGTAATGTTGGAGAGAGAAAACGAGAAAAATGTAAGGTGAAGTTTCCTTGTAAGATTTTCACAGATGATCACCTTACCCATTTTTGCCACAAACTTGCAGAAGTTGCGAGGCTTTTAGCTCAATCACCCATTGTGATGACAAATCCATTCCCACATAATCATCACTTAGCCTTGAGTGCCTCAAACGCTGGAAATGTGGCTGGTGGAGGTCAAAACCAGCAGTCGCAAGATGGCGACCGTTTATGTATCAATATGGTCGATGCAAAAAACGATGTAGCCACTCGATCTCAAGACTATAGTTCTAAACAAACTATTCCTGGTCTAGAATCTCCTCCTCCCCCGGAGACGACTTTACAGATTGAGAAACCATAGCCACAGCCTCGTATTCTGAAAGGAGTACTCAAGTGCTCTAAATAATACAAATTCTAGAGCCGCCCAAAACTACTCTATTGTTGAGGACCTAAGCCAAACTCCTTGTGCTATGTCAGCTTTGGTGGTACTCTAGACGTGTCCTTCATAGAGGAATGCCTTAATATATTCTCTAGGAGCCCTAGAACCCAGTGGCTCAAATATTATCAAGTTTGAAGTCACAGAGGTTAAGTCTCTCTTTCCTTACCATGTGGGTTTCCAAATCCATGTTGAGTATTCAAAGTATACCATCAAACGTGTAGTTTTTTATGAAGGCACTGCTACGTGTGTGATGTCCCTGGTTTGTTGGAAATCTCTCGGTTATCCGACCCTTTCCAAGTCATCGAACATGTTGAGTTATTTCGAAATTCATTCCTTCCGCCCTCATAGTATTCTCCCTGCCTTTCTGGTCCAGTTAGGTGGGAAGATGGTAGAGGTGGAAGTAGAGGTAGTGGATGCGCCTCTTGATTATAACCTGTTACTAGGTCACAATTGGACTTATGCTATGATCATCGTCGTATCTTCTGTCTTTTTTACTCTTATTTTTCCTCATGAAGGGAATATTGTGACGATCGATCAGTTATCCTTTGCGTACTCTAGTCCTAATGCATCTCTTGGACAGTCGATCCCTGTGATCGACAATTCTCGGCCGACAACTGAGAATATTGGTGTTGGAATGTATTCTTCCCTTATGGGTACTTTCAACCTCTTGACAATGAACCATCAAGTTTATGCCATGTCTAGTAGACCCGTATCGACTGGGAGGTCCATTCCTATCCGCACATCTTATTTTGATGCTCCATGGACCCTACCTTCCCCGACTTTGTCTTGTGAAGGTCAGTTTCATGCTGGGATGGCCATGCCACTATCAGCATCATATATTGCGTATCAAGTTGTTCTCAACTCTTCCATCGATCCCGATCTTGTTCCCTCGTCGACGGATGAGGAGGATCTCATGTCTAGGCCCCATGGATGATTTTAGGGGCTAAATTTCGCTGGTGGGCTAAGTTTCCATGGTTTTTCCCAAAAAAAGATTCGCTATTTTAAAAATGATTCGCCCAAATTCTATAGGATAAAATTATTTTACCTTAAAAATCACCAAAATTTTATACAAACTAGATAAAATCCTTAGAAATTTGAATATTTTTACAAAAATATCGCCAAACATTTTATAGTTGGCATATGAAGGATTAGTAAGATTCGCCAAGGTTTTTACATTTTAAAATAAATTTCCATCCTTAAAATCATCCCTTTTAGGCCTGTGTGGGCCACCTCGTTTTCTTGTTCACATGATTTCCTCGATGGGACTTTGCCTTCGGACGAAGCCATCATCAAAGCCATGAATGGTTTCGACAAACCTTGGGATGATATTCATCGTCGTTCTTATTTTCTCCCAAAGATTGAAAGAATCAAACAAGACGACTTTCGATCTACTTTGAGTAAGATAGTCGGTCATGCCGTAGTTCCAATTGATACGCACAACATTTATGTGGAAGGAAACATGGCAAGTATTTATCCTACCATCCATATCGACATCTCTCGTACCCCTGGTAAGATTGAAAACGTAAATATCAATGCAGATTGTTCGCCAAAAGAAATCCTGATCTACACCGAGATCTTCAAGGAATTTCGAGACGTATTTTCTTGGTCCTATGAAGAGATGCCAGGGATCTACCCTCGTATTGTTGAGCATGAAATTAAAACTTATTCAGATGCTAAACCTATTTGGCAACATCTTAGAGTTTTCAACCCTTGAAAGGCCCCTGTTATTAAGGCAGAGGTGGAGAAGTTTCTTAATGCTGGCTTCATCTACCCAGTTCCTTTAACCGAATGGGTATCCAACCCCGTTCCTGTAGATAAGAAGAAAGTAACCATCCACGTATGTATGTATTTATGTGACCTGAACAAGGCCTATCCGAAAGACAATTTCCCACACCTTTCATCAATCAGATTCTTGACAAGTGTGCTGGAAGCGAAGTATTTTCTTTTATGGATAGATTTTCAGGATACAATCAAATTCAAATTAAACCCGAGGATCAACAAAAGACAAGATTTATTTGTCCTTGGGGTACTTCTTCATACTGGAAGATGCCTTTTGGCGTTAAAAACGTCGGAGCAACCTTTCAACGTGCCATGACTTTCGCGTTTCATGATCTTAAGCACATAGTCGAATCTTACCTTGATTATCTTGCTGCTCACTCTTACAAGAGAGCAGATCATGTTACTCACCTTCGACTTGTTTTTGAAATATGTCGTTATTATAGGATCTGGTTGAACCCTCACAAGCGCATCTTTTGCGTTAAGTCTTGTCATCTTTTAGGTTTTCTAGTTTCTGAGACTGGGATCATGGTAGATCCACTTAAGGTTGAGGCAATACTTTGGTTGCCTCCCCTGTGCATGATTAGACAACTTCAGGGTCTACAACGGAAAGATAACTTTCTTCGTAGGTTTATAGTGAACTATTCTACTATCACTAAAGGTTTCATGCGTATTTTGAAGAAGGACACCCCTTTTATCTGGGATAAGCGAGCCCAGGACTCCTTCGATGCCTTGAAGAAATATTTGGTGTTGGAACCTCTATTGAAGCCTCCCAACTACAATAGAGATTACTTACTTTATATCATCATGTTAGAGGATATGCTTGGTATGGTTCTAGTTGAGGAGGATTATGAGCTCCATGAGCACGTCATTTACTATCTTAATTGAACTTTACTCAGTCCTGAACTCAATTACACTCACGTCGAAAAGCTATCTTTGGTTGTTGTTCATGAAGTCCAATGTTTGAATCATTATATATTACTTTGTAAGACTACGGTGGTTGTTGATGTCAACCCATTTCAATATTTCCTTACCCAACGTATCATAGGGGTAAACTATAATAAATGGATTGTCATTTTACAAGAGTTTGATCTCGATTTCTCTTCCGCAAAATCGAAGAAATCCCTAGTCTTTGCAGAGTTGATATCCAATTTTCCATGATTAGATGAGGATGTTATCCATGTTGATTCATTAGTAGATGAACACATTTTTCTTGTCTCATCGTTTGACCCCTGGTATGGAAATATCGTTCTCTATCTTCATACTTTGAAGTTCCCTTAGCATCTCTCACGAGATGATCGATGACGTATAAGATACCAAGCTAATAAATATACTATCGTCGGTGACACTTTGTATCTCCGAGGAATAGATGATATATTGTTTCATTGTTTAACTCACGGAGAAGCTGAATCTGTCCTAAATGATTGCCACAGTGGGGATTTTGGTGGTCATCTATTCGGGTTGGAGACAACCCAAAAAATTTTGTGAGCCGGTTATTTCTAACCTACTATCTTTAAGGATTGTATTGAAGCGGTTAAGAAGTGTCAGACCTACCAGGTGTTCACTCAACAAATGCACTCGCATCCAACCCCCCTTCACCCAGTCATTATCGTCAGTCCCTTCACCAAGTGGGGGGTGGACTTCGTCGATTGCAACCCAACTTTGGCTGGGGGGCATCGACACATTATCGTGGCCATTGAATACTTTACTAAGTGGGTCGAGGCCATGCCTACAGTTAAATTTAATGGGAAGACTACAACCTTCTTCGTATTCAATCATATTATCGCCCGATTTGGTATCCGGAGTGAGATTGTCACTGACCATGGAAGTCACTTTCATAATGAGATGATGGAAGAACTAGCAGCTAAGCTGGGGTTTAAACATGGTCATTATTCTCCTTATTATCCCCAGGCAAATGGGCAAGTAGAGGCCGTCAACAAGTCTCTCAAGACCATTTTGTAAAAAATTGTCAATCAGAGTAAATCTGACTGACACATCATGCTATATCCTGCACTCTGGGCATACTGAACCTCAGGCAATACTGCCACCGGATTTTCTTCTTTCTAGTTAGTACATCGTGTGGAGTCGATATTACCCATTGAATGCGAAATCCCTTCTCTTAAGTTGGTAGTCGTGCTCCTACTCGACACTTTCAATCTCGAGCGATGCCTAGTATACCTAGACAGTCTTGATGAGAAGCATCGAGATGCCTCTATGGCTATCGAGGTGAACTAACGAAGTGTCAAGGTCTAGTTTGATAAGTCTATTTATCCTCGATTGTACGTTGAGCGTGACTTGGTCCTCTTGTATGATCAAACCAAAGAACCACTAGGGGAAGGCAAGTTTAAACCCATGTGGAATGGTCATTACATCATGTGACTTGTTTGATCCAGGTGGATATTGGTGGCCACCCACCTTTTCCAACTGGCTCAAAACAGTTTTTTGGCAATTTTGGAAAGTTACTATTTTTTCTAGTTTTTAACTTATGGGGCTATTTTGAGTGCCTAAATGAAGGTTTTTCTATATATATATTCTCAATGATATCTTAAGTCATAATTGAGCCCCCAAAATGAATCTCCTCAAATATACCTTTCCAACGGGCTATCATACGCCTAAAACAGAGATCGTATGCAAAAGTTACGACCCCGGGAAGTTGATGTACTAACTTACCCAAATGGGGCCCACATGACGTTTGCCGCTTCATCTCCTAGGGTTAGGTTTTTGGATATCTAGGGTTTTTGGAATTCCTTTTTATTGTAAAAATTCCTTCATAGCCTCATTGTAATCATCTTCTTGCGAATGAGTGCAACCGTCACATCTCTTCTCAAAGATAAGCCACCACCATTCTAGTGAGTCTTTCACTCTGTATTTTTACAGTCTCTGTACATTTATTTCATTAATAAAAATCGTGTATTACTGTATCTCTGTTTTTATGGTTGCATCTCTGATACATTTCTATTATATTATTGTATATCCACGATATCTCTGTGCATTCCCTTATTATATCTTCGCTCTCATTTCGTGCCGAAAATAATCTAGATCAATGTTATAGAAAAAGGATCCTATGAGTTAGAATATTACGAAGGGAATAAGTTGGTCGAGTCCAAAAATGGGCTCTACCTGAAAAGATACTATGCTTAAGCCCCAGGCTTGCACAAAACTCTTTGTATACTAATGTAATTTAGTGTATATGTCTCTTTTGTTTTTCGTCTTCGGGTTTATTATCGAGTTTTCACTTGGTTCACAGATGTCAATGGAGTCGTCAGTCTACTTAGGATTCATAGACAGGGCCAGTCGTCACACACAGAACTTGTTTTCTGTCGCTTAGGTGATTTATTCACCCGAGGGTCTACTGGTGTCTTCAGGAGGCATATGCCTAGGGCCATCCACGAATAATGTGGTCGAATATAGCGTCGTTATAGAACTTTTACACGATACAATCTCACATGGCATCCCTTCATTAGAAGTTCGCCTGGATTCCCATTTAGTAGTACATTAGTTGAACGGCCATTACCACGTAGGTGATCCTACTTTATTCTGACGATTCCTACGGGTACGTCTTTTAGAACGAAAAAAATTGATTTTATTACATATTATCATATTCCTAGGAGTTCTAATCATATATCCGATGCTTATGGTAACTATGTTTTATATTGGCATTTGTCGCATATTTAAAAGCAAATAAAACATCTCATCAATGTACACATTGTAAAATATAAGTAAAGCCTAAGATCCTTTTTATATATTTCAAAAACATATGGTGTTTATAGTACAAAATGGGGCTAACACCCTCATATACATATACAGTCAGTATCATAATATCCCACGACATATATGCCTATGGCGCTGGATGTGTGTCATGGTAGCAAACCATGGTCTTTGCAAGACGTCGAAAGATTCGTACCCATGCCCTAGATACACCAACCACCTATTGTTGCATGGCTTTAGGCAGATCCTCTACCTGAACCATGGGTATCCTATGTGTCAGACGTGACAGGTTGCCCTGCACATTTTTGTAGCACCCTCTCGGCTTCTCCTCCCATCACTTTGTCTCCCCGGTTCCTCTGTCGATGCCGAGGGAAACCCTATGGCCATCGTGGACCCACGTCTGCGACACACAAATATCTAGTCAATACTTAAGCACCACCCAAAACAGTTTTTTCCTAATTATACAAAAATACAAAAAAATGAAATATGTAAAAACATTTTGACATACCTATGTCACCATAAGCGGCTCCTGGTGGAAGTGTAATGTCTAGATCTCTTCTGAATTCGATCCCCTCATAGGGATAGTCATCCAGAGCGATGACCTGTCGCTGCCACCAATAGAAAAAATCCTCGTTGTAGGGTGTCAACACCTTAACTCCTCCCTACCACCTCATCACCTTGGTCCACTGTGCCATGGCTGGATCGCAAGGTCCTCTCGGGAGAATCTCAACTCTAGGTCCCAAACCTGGAACCCACTCAAAAAAGAAATTGCACAATATGGAGGCAAACCCGAAATTCCTTTTACCCCCTTGTTTACACTCCGTTAACTGGCTCTTCATATTGTCTAGTAGTGAGGTACACCAGTCATACACTATGGGTCTCGCACATTGCACTGCATAAAACATGAGCGGCCTCGATGCCTGGTGCAACGAGGACAAACTTGTGATCTTGGTCAAAACTAGGACAATGATCTTCAGACTGAGGTTGTTTATTGCCCGGATGGGGACTTGACTCCCTACCTTAGGGGTCCCAGCTACACAATGGGTGTCGATATATTCTTCTATATTCATCCCATTACCTTCCCCCCATGATTTGAGATTCACAACCTCCCCCCGGTGCGATAAACCGGTCAGAAAGTAGATGTCCTCCACTTCAATTCTCAATGGTTTCCCATCAAGATTGAATCTCTCGCTATCAGGGTCTGAGTAACCCACCAACATCTCTAAGAACCTCACCTAGGCTCTCATCCCGTTGAGCACCCAAAACTTATACAAACCACATCTCTTTAAGGCCATTTGGGCCCCTGGATCTCGATCTATAGCGGCATCAACCTCTTCATGTTCCCTTTCTCGCCATTCAAGCATCATCCTGTAAAAAAAAAATACAATTTTGAGTTAGAATCCTCCATTTTGGTCATTTGCATGCCTATACATGGCTTCCTTTGCACACAGTCGCGTGTAGGGATAAATATACGTGCCATGTAGTTAATACAGGCACATATACCTCATCGTATACGCGACCTAATCACAGGCATCCCGCGTACACCGAAAACTCTACTTTGCACTTTAAATAACTAAAAATTTAACACCTAATTAAAAATGTAATCCATTGAAATTGAAGTGGAAGAGATAAAGAGTTACCTGATCCAGACGACTCGTGATTTCATTGCCATATTTTCCCGCAATCGTCATTTGAACCTTGGAGGAATTTTGGTCCAATTTGCACTAGTTGGGTAAAAAATCAAAATGGTATAGTAATTTTTTATTTTTTTACTATTTATAAATCATTTTTACCCACTTTATATAGTTTAAACCATTTTTTGCACCTAATGGACTAATACCAAAGTGGATCGAGTTGGTTTTTGCAGTTTTAACCTAGGATTCTTGCAGATTTCAGTACTTTGTCAATCGTTTGTCACCTTGGGCAGGTATATTCATTACCCAATATATAGGATAGGTATGCATTCCATTATGCATTTTCACATTATCCTATGATTTCCGCTCTTTATGCCCTAGGTACGAACCCATTTTTTGCGACACAGGACCTTCCATCTGCTATAGAGTTGTGTCGTTATCAAGTGGTAGAGACTTACCAAACATGGGTTCCCTAGTTAGATCCCCTATTTCATTTGGTGCCCATGCAGAGATTTTTTCATTAGGATCGGGTGTCCCTCACATTCTTACTTGACTTTATGCTGAGCCTCATTTCTCATTCATAAACATGTGACCTTTCACCTCATGGACTCCCAAACGAGTTAATTTAATCTCTTTTCCATCTCGTATTTAAAAAGAGAAAAGATTGTCGAGTGATTTGTACCTTTCACACTCGTTAAATTGGATTTGAAAGATCATGAGTCTTAGTTAATCTCTTTTCTGACTCGTTACCAAAAATAGAAAAGATCGCCGAGTGAACTTGTCATTTTCACACTCGTAAATTGGATTTGAAAGGACGTCTACTTGGCACAAGTTTACCCCTTTTTCACACCATTTAGACTAAAAGACATAAAAAAGGACATTTTTTGGCATTAAGTTGTGATTGCATCTCATACCTCTGCTTGCAGTATTGATCCTATAGTCGGTTCTCTCTTTACATTATAAATTTTTTGCCTCAACAGTTTTGCATCCTCAACCAAGCAGAGCCTTGTTTATATCCTTCGCAATTTGACACCCTATACCTAGGAGGGAACATCCCCCGAGTGTCCATCTCTCGCATGCACTTCCTTGCATTGAGCATAGGTACGTTCCACTGCTAGAACTAGTTTTGCTTACTTGTGACACTCGTTTCCTCCTCTGTATCATAGAATTCGTTTGTTATGAAAAAAAAAAAAAGACGCATGAGAAGGGAGTACTATATTATATTTGGCAGTAGTCGTGTCGCGTTTGAACAGAGCACAAAGTTATTTGAGTCCATTCATCATAATTTTGGGATTAGCATGGCCTTAGGAAGATGAGATCGTTGCAGAGTCTTCTCTACTGACTGGTTACTCTTCCATTCCCTACATAGAACTTCATTGATGCCTCCTGCATCTCATGGTTTTATCTTTGGGTCTATGCTACTAGAGTCCACCATATGTCTCATGCTCTTGTTCAAAGGAAGTCTATCAACCTATGTCATCCAATCCTCAAAACTCTTGAATTTGCATGTCGGCCATACCCTCAGTTTGTCTCAGAATCACATGATACTTTAGTCCTATCATGCACCCTATCCCTACTTTGATCATTGGTAGGTAACCTTGAAACCAACAGTCGACATTTCATCATTGGTCATTGACTGGGTGGTTTCCCTTGTGTTCGATGGCAAGAAATCTATTCACACATTAGGATTTGTGCAGTGTCTTGGATGCCATTAGCCTTATTGGTGGTTTCCTCATCTCTGTCAGTAGTTTTCATCATTGGTTTCTATTCAGAGGGTCTTTTTTGTGTACCACTTACACTTGGCACATGCGAAATATGCACAGGGTCATTGGCTCGTGAACTTGTTCCTCATATGATTCCCACCAAATCATGAATCTCTTTCTTTGTACCTCGTGCTGACTAATGAGAGATGCCTTAATGCTCTCCTTTCATCAGGTTTCTTTCCATCGGTATTATCCCATTATCTAGAAACAAGATCTAGAGTCTTATGAGTACCTTGAGGTTTACAGTCATTAGTGTCAGGATCTCTTGCCATCGACAGTTG
This sequence comes from Picea glauca, assembly GCA_000966675.3. Lineage (NCBI taxonomy): Eukaryota > Viridiplantae > Streptophyta > Pinopsida > Pinales > Pinaceae > Picea > Picea glauca. The sequence continues at coordinate 684,598 of JZKD02S1656007.1, forward strand.
GGAATACATCAATGTCTCATGATCGATGGATTCTTCAGGTGTTCGACAATGACTCCTCTATTCACACTTGTAAGAATGTACTCGGTGCCTTGATACCTACTTTCATTATCGGTAGGTTATCTCGTGTTTGTTAACGGTATACATCAATGACTAGTAATCAAACGGTGTCTCATTATGTTCGACCTCAACTCATTTATTCACATGATGTAGACTTGCACCTTTGGAGGATTGTGTAGAAGACTTGAAGACATCACTATGTGGTCACAACCTTCCTAAGTTGTTGATTCCTTTTCATTGGACCAGTACCTATATGACTCCAGTGATCATGGGAGATCAGATTGTACTCCATGTTATACATATATCTTCAGATTGGTTTTGAGACTGGTTTTACTGGGCCTTGTTCGTGACTATGACATCTATTAGCATGTGAACGCATTTGTATTTTCCTATTTTATGGCCATGAGAACTTGTTTGGTATATTTTTCACATGGATCTGCGGTGTATTCTTGGCAACCATGTATGCAAAGTCAGTACAAAATGTAATGAGCAATTGAGTTCGTCCACCTGATTCTCTACCACTCCACTTCTGGGTTATTTATAATGTATTTTGGCCATCGCAGATACTCCTATGACCTCACACATTAGAGGGCATCTGTTAGATCAAGATTTTCCTCACCCTATGCTATCTTGCAAAGAGTGCCTCACTCCATTTCCTTATGCAGACTTACTTTCCCTGATTAATGAATCCAGAGAAAAAAATAAATATTTTTCCACTTGTATGCACCTTTCAAGCTATATGCGTATACGCTAGTTTCTCCACTACAACCCACGTACATCAGGATTTGTGCTAGAAAATCAAAATTAAATGTCAAGTTTCCATGTCACGACAAGAGATATCTGATCCTTGGCCTTCCATGTTGTCATTGATCCCAATGGTTTGATTATTTGGGAGATTGTTGGATAATACATCATTTATTCAAATGGTTTGGTTTAATTGATGTCATTGATTGATGTCAAGAAATTGATTGATTGATGATTGATGAACAATGAATATGCATTGATAAGAATGATAGATGTCCAAGTGGAAACCAATTGATAAATATGGATCATTGATATTATGCCCTTGATGAGAATGATATATGTCCAAGTGGAAACCAATTGATAAAGATGGATCATTGATATGATGCATTGATGAAGATGGATCAATGAGTTGTCATTGATACATGATGCAT
>JZKD02S1656007.1:695258-716512 GCA_000966675.3 Picea glauca
TCAAGTAATTGATTGATTGATGATTGATGAACAATGAATATGCATTGATAAGAATGATAGATGTCCAAGTGGAAACCAATTGATAAAGATGGATCATTGATATGATGCCCTTGATAAGAATGATAGATGTCCAAGTGGAAACCAATTGATAAAGATGAATCATTGATATAATACATTGATCAAGATGGATCAATGAGTTGTCATTGATACATGATGCACAGTTTATAGATATGATACAGTGGTGAATTGATGCAAATATGAATCATTATTGTCTTATCATGGTTGATAAGGTGCACAAATGGATGAACTCCAAAGTGGTCCCCTTATGGTGAAAGACCTCATGGAAAGGTGCTTTACGGATTGAGTTATCCTAGAAGAACGGTTGGAGGACCCATTCTTGCAGGTGTATTAATGAGATGAATATCAATGAAGTTGTTGGTGAAACTATCCTAGATGGATAGTGCTTGACATGCCATTTCCGGTGGTATGTGGAATGTCATGTAACTCCTCACGGTTTGAGAGTTATGGCTCTACGAAGTTGAAGGACCCACATATGATGGCTTGAAGCCCCAAAAGGTCAAAGAAGTCAAAGTGCTTGAAAAGAAGAAATCATTATTTAAATGATAAAGTAAACTGACAAAATCAAGAAAGATTATTTAAATGATAAAATGAAGTGACAAAATCAAGAAGGAATATTTAAATGATAAAGTATTGGAGAACTTTCTATTCATGGAAAGTGGTTAACCCTAATATAAGGAAAATAGGTTAAGTGACCTAGAAATGGATTAAGTAACCTAAAAATGGGTTAAGTGACCTAGAAGATGAAAGTATAAATAAGAAGCTAGGATGTCTTGTAAATTGCACATTTTGTAAGAATCATTTTTGTGGATCAATGGAGATCTTCTTGTGAATATCTTGTGGAGTATTGATGGAGAGATTCTTGTGAGAGCATCCTATTGGTGTGGATCTCTTGAGCATGATTGAAGATCTATTTTGAGGAAGAGAGCGAGAGGAGGATCTCATGGACACATCAAATTTTCGGCAATGTTGGAGATCTTGACGACAAAAGCCTCGGATTCACAGAAAACCCTATTTTCTAATGTCCACGCGGGTTGTCTGTGTATAGGGTGCGTGTACATGCAGGCTGGTTGTGTATAGGGTGAGTGTACACGCGGGATGACTGTGTACTGGGAGCATGGAGTGGATAAAATCATGGAGATTTTTGTTTGAGTTGGTGCCAAGCTCTTCGATGATGAGGCAGGTTCCAGATCTGCATTCTATGGCCTCAGATATATCACCGAGACACTAGAATGGTTACATTATTGTCTTGATGGATACTATTGTTTGATGTGTTTTGAATTCTTAGGGAATTCTTGGTATGGCTTCTATGATGTGTCTCAGTTTGGTTGATTTGGTTGATGGAGTGAGCAGCACTCTTGTGATTCAGTAGTGACATGATTTCTATGGTATATTAGTTATTTATACATGATTGAGATAGCATTCATATAGATTTGTTGTGGAGCATGAGAAAGATATTAGAGAGCTTGGATGTGTTGTGACTGGTTGTGGGTCAGTTTGAACAGTGGAATACAAAAGAGAAAGTGATTGCAGATTGCAGAAGATCTGAGCATGTGAAGAAAATAAAAACCCTAGTTTCTCAGAAGCATACGCTTGTTGCATTATACACTGGTTGCGTTCACATGTGGGTTGTAGTGAGCCAGGGCATGTGCACACGCGGGCTGCACTACTGACAGGTCACGTACCTGTTGACATATTTATATCTGTTGAGGATTTTTGCCTCATCTCAGTTGGTGCTAAGAATGTAAGCTGATTCTTGCATATAGAGTTGGTGCTCTTGTAGAGTTTTACTCTATTTAGTTGTTGCTGATAAACCGCAAGGATTGTAGTCCGTAATAAAAAGAAAATTGTACATACATCTTGTGTTCTTTGTCTTCATTGTGGTGATGACTTGTTGATGATATATTTATGATATATGTTGTTGATATGTGCTCACATCTAACTGGTTATAAATGATAGCAATGGGTAATGAATAAATTTTGAATGCTAATTGATGAGTTTTTGTGCAAGAGGGAAGTTTTGGGAAAATGAGCCCCACACTCATTCACCCCCCCTCTAAGTGTGGTAGGTGTGTCCAACATTCCATATAATGAAAACGTTCTGACTCGGCCCTTCAATTTCATTTTGAAGGCTATAAAGAATCCAATTTCAAGCTATGGAAAAGGGAGAGAATTCAACTTTGAGAGAAAAGTTACTATGGAGAAATTTTTACTTCATTATTGAGTCTGCATCCCTTTGTCCTTTAAGTATGAACACAGTGTTCAGCCCCCAAGCTCTTTCCTTATTGATGGAGAACCTCCTTGTCTCCCTTATATGAGCTTGCCTTTGGTGGAGGATTGAAGTGGTGGAGGCCCAGTTGGAAGGAACTCGGTTTCTTGGTTCTGAACCGTGCCAATACGAAAGTCTGTAATGTTTTCACTTCTGTTGATCATTTATTAATAGAAATACTCCTTTCTCATCCAATTGATATCTTACAAATATATGTATTATGATCCATGGACATGTTTGTTTTGTATATTAATGGATTATGCTGTCTAATGTGCTAACCTGTTATATTATCACTATATTCTTTCTTTTCTTGTTTGTTGAGAACTTGTTGTAGGTATAAAGATTTGGGTCGAAGTGCTCAATGGTGGACATCATCAAACGTTTGGATGAGGTAGGCCTCTTTATTACCTCCTTTGCACATTAGTTTATATAACATATGTTGGAATTGAGTCAATTTCTACAGTCACTCTTGTCTATTGTGGTTCACCCTAGCCATAGATATATTTTCCTCGTGTAGGCCTCTTTATTACCTCCTTTGCACATTAGTTTATATAACATATGTTGGAATTGAGTCAATTTCTACAGTCACTCTTGTCTGTTGTGGTTCACCCTAGCCATAGATATATTTTCCTCGTAACATATGCTCCACTTGATTCAGTTGGTCCCACCATATTGTAGCTTTTCCATGTAAGTGGTAGGTGGAAATCCTAGCTTCCAGGTTGGATGAATAGTTATGCAACTGAAAATATCTCCTGATCCCAAGCAACCACGCTTCGACATCATCTTCCCTTTCTCTTTCACCCTCAAAGGAAGGTGGCTTGAGCTTCCTAAAATCTCCTTGCAAACAATCTACCTCTTGTTTCCTTCTCTAGTGTCTGACATAAGACACCTTTGGACTGCTTACGGGATCATCTGTTTCATAAAACTTTCTATCTAAGTAAGGAGGTGAGTGGTGTCCATGAGCTCTGCTAGAACTTCTAGAATAACCATCTCTTCCATGACCATCTCTTTTTTCATGACACCTTCCTTCTTCCTCTTCTATTGAGTTTAATCTCTTTTTCATTTGCCTCTGCAACTGATTTAAGCTCTGCAACACTAGAGCATGTATCTGACTTTTCTCTCTCATTAGTCTCTCGTTGTCTACTTTGTATCTATGCACTTCCATCTTCAGGCTTCTTACCATTTCTATTAATGTTTCCTGCTCTTCTTTTCCCTTGCGTCCATTGGACTCTATCTCTACATTACCAAATCTGGTATTCTAGCCTTTGGCCTCCTTTTCATGACTGGAGGCTCCCTCGCCTTCTTCCATTTCCTCAATATGGATCCTGAGCTGATGTTCTTAAGCCCCTTAATTCTGCAAAATGTGCAAGTGACCATTTTGTTAGAATTATGCATATGATAACAAAATTGCCAAACCATGCTACATGTCTTTTTTTTTTTTATGGAGATCATATCCCCATTCTCCGAAAAATAACAGTGTCTTGTTATCCTTGGATGACACATAGTTTCACCCTGCGCAGGCGCTTCCTTCAAACCGCCTCCCAGGTGACCACGACTAGAAACTGTAGCTAAATCCTTCCTTGGCACTTTTTTGTCTTGAGGACAACCAATTCTACCCTTATCCCTCCTTTCCTCAACTCTCAATCTACATATGACCAAGGCCACGACCCTACGCTTAGCTGAAAAATTTATTATCTAGAGCTCTGGGACTTCGGGACTTTCAACCAGGACCAGATCAATGGTCCTCATCCTATTTCATGATCAACAATCAAGATCCACTTCGGGACTTCGCACTTCGGAAGTCTCATATTTCTTCACTTGCCTCCTCCTAGAATGCTTTTACCCGATGTTCATGATCTGTCAACGTGTGTCCTCCCACAGATCAATGACTGTGAATCGATTCATCTCTTCAGGCTTTGAAAGTTTCAAACTTCGCTCCTGCACATTCTCTCGGAGTGCTTTCACCTGAAGTCGACGATCCTTCGACGCATGTCTTCTGGGATCGACGGTTGATATATACTTGGGCCTTCGGGCCTTCGAGATTTTTCTACCCAATGCAGCCTCTCACATCTTTCCCTTACAGAGTGCCCAGTCTTCTAGACTACACGATCTGTCGCCATGTGGATAAATGCTAGAAGCGGACACGTGGCCCAATCAGGCGGGTGACACATGTCATTTTCTAATCAACTTTTCAATATTCCAAAAGCTCAAATCTTACTGACACGTGGCACACATCCCATGTGTCCACATCATCCCAGGTGACGTCCACAAGCCACATCACTTTGGGAATTCCAGGGTCCACATCACCTCTAGGTGACATCATCATGCCCCATCACTTCGGCTCTTTGGGCTTCGGGGTTTCAGGATTTTTCAAACTAGCACACTTCCAATTCTCAGGAACTCTGAATTCCAAAAATGGCCAATCTGGGGCTTCAGGATTTTTCAAACTATCACACTTCCAATTCTCACGAACTCTGAATTCCCAAAATGGCCAATCTGTCACCATGTGTCCTCCTAGATTGGATGACCAAGATTCACTTTGGGTCTTCACCCAGAGTCCACAGATATGCTCCATGTGCCCTCCTCAATCTAATGGCTATGTTTTACTTCAGGGCTCTGGACTTCGGAGATCTCAAACTTCAACCTTTTTCCTTGAAAACTTTTTTATCCAAGGCTCGCAATCTATCGACGCGTGTCTCCTGTGGATCAACGACTATGATTCCTTCGGGACTTCGAACTCCAGAAATATCAAATTTCAAACTTGTCTAGCCCCACTGGATTTTATCCGAAGTCATGGATTTGGTGACGTGTGGCTCTCGGTAGATCAATGGATGATCCTCTCAGATGATCAGACAGTCAAGGTTTTCTTTGGCTCTCCGACTCTCTGGGCTTTGGGAGTCTCAAATCTCAACTGAAATCCTCTCGAACGGACTCCTCCAGAGTTACTAATTTGCTGACTCATAACCTCTTGGAGATTGATGGTCAGGATATACTTTGAACGATCCAATAGTCGACATTTATTTTGGGTCTCTCGCTCTTCAGGCTTCAAAAGTTTCAAGTCTCAAATTCTCCTCGCTCGCTCTTTCCTAGAGTGCTTTCACCCGAAGCACATGACCGATTGACTCATTTCCTCCTATGGATCGATGGTCCCCAGCTACTTCGGTTATTCATATTTTTTATGTTCGAGCCCTAATCTATCACATCATTTCATGCTTTTCAAATTTGCGGGGGCATGCATTAGTATTTTGGAGTAACCCACTTTTCACCCCGCAACTATCTTGATGCTGAAACGTAATCCCTCGGCGAAACCGTGGTTTGGATTGCGGGACCGCCTTGGGTAATTATCTCCCATGCAACTCGGTTCCCCGCAATGCCTGCTAGCCGTTGATCTCTCTCTCCAATGGGATCCGATGGTCGCAACCTTAGCCATTGCTTTCTTTTCCTAAGATGACCCTTGTTCACCTGTCCTCCGATCCAATGATCATGGATCTCTCCTGATCCTACAGTGGTGATTGCTCCCAAATTCAAAAGGGACGATCACTATCCTTTTAACCCTTATAGAGGATCTATGATGTTCCATCTCTTGCGTAGCTTCTGCAATTCCATTCCTCCTGAGATTTTAAATTTCACAGTCAGAGTTTGATCTCGACCACGAGGCTCTGACCAACAGACCTAGCCCATACTGGCTCGGTGTTTCAACCAGAAGCTCTAATATCAATCTGTAACATACCCAGCCAGCCATAGGTTGGGGTATGCTACCTGCAAGACCACCCTCAGACTTCTTTCTCATGCTGATACCTTATTTATTTATTAAGGATGCATAAGATAATAGATTTAATGATATGCACAACAATATCTAGCAAGCATGCATAATCTAAAGATTATATTAAACAATAATTAAATATACACAACAAAAATACATTCATACAAAGATAATGATATCACGACAGAGAGCACTTATCTTTATGTAATATGACACCGACTGGATGCAGACCAAGGATGTTCCACCCAACCGTAGACACCACTGCTCCAAATCTCAACAACAATGTCACCCCCGAGCCAGGGATATTAATCCACACGGATGGTTCCAGAGTGTAATTGGGTTCCCAAACCATTGATCTCTCAAGCTCTCATAGGTTTCCCAACACCCACAACAATCCAAGTACCCAACTACTTATACCTAACCTGTACCGCCCCAAGATACTAGACCTCCACCCTTCTCTACCATGCAATCCCTCAGGCAGTCCTTCTCCTTTATTTTCAGGGCCTCCAACACAGTTGGTCCAGAATCTCAATGCTAGAACTCTCAGGACTTGAAGTTGTGAGAAAAATAGGGCACAGGCCAATGCATTTCAGACATGCAGGCCCCAGGTCATGGATGGATCACACCAACGACCATTATAGCCAACTATCCCATGGCTAATTCTTCAGCATCTCTGTTTCCTTTGCAAGACAAGATGCAGGTGAGGATGGGTCGATGAATGGGTCAAGGGGGGTGCATGGGAGTGCGTGATGGAAAAATGAGTGAGTGAACGGGAAATCAGCGAACAAGTCATCAGTCGAACCCCCCCATCAGACCAGAGGTAGGTTTAAGTAACCTCGTGGGGAAACAAGAACCTCCTAGCCTTCCCTAAGAAGCTCACGTAACCAATCCCCTCCCTTAGAAAAAAAGGGTAATTAAAATAGGAATAAACACTTAGTCCCTCAAGCTGCCTCTCTTATGGAATCATAGTCCCCTATAAATCTAGTCTTTGTCAGTCTAGCAGGAAACGATGTGTTTATTATTAATAATGATCAAAACATTACATTTCTTGGGCATACTGGACCTTCAATAATTGTTTGGGAACTTAGGCCTCTCAGGATTGTAACAATACATTATTTAAAATGGGGGTTCGAAACTTGGGGTGTTACATATGCACAAGATAATGGGACATAATTCTATTACTCCTGGATATTGATATCGATAACTTTGGTAGGCTGACAGGAACCCAAATTTTCAGTCTTTCTAGACTAAAGCGGGAATTGTTGTGCAACGTGGTATACAACCTTATGGAAGACAAAATACCCTAAGAACCAACATGAAAACAACACAATATTTGCAATGTTCCTGGAAGATATGCAACAAAAGACAAATAATATCTGGAGAATCCCAATTGAAGTAGTCCAGGAAAATGAAGGGATTTCTAACTTTAAGGCTTCAAGACACCTTATTTGGATTCAGGCCAAAAGAGATCCAAAGGAAAACTGGTTAGAAATGAGGTACTGCACATCGCGTGAAGAAGTAGAATGGATTGTGAAGGATTGGCCTGTGCAGTGGAAAGTTTCGACAACATAGAAGAAAGGAACAAAACTTACGGAACAAGCAGAAGAAGGTCCATCAAAGAATATGGGAATTCCAACAGAAAATACAAGGAAGGATGTAGAGCATATTCAAGCCTGAGGAAGTAGCACAACAAGCAAGAAGGAAAGGAAGAAAGACATTGTGTCAAGAGCAGAGGTGAAAGGAGATGTAGAGTAGGAAAAGGGAAATAGTTCTCGACAAAAGAAGGTATAGGATGAAGAAAAAAAAATACTAAAACTGAGGCGTAGACCTCAACCCCAACAAAGAAGAGGACTGGAACATAGGAGGGAGAAATAAGGAATAAAATGAAGTATCACAAGAATCCTCCAATCCTCACTATTACAGAAGACGATGCATATTTCATCGCAGAAAAAGTCTAAGATAGAGGGGAGGATGCAATACGTGCAACATAGGCACAAAGATAATAAATTATGGAAAAGTTAGTATAAGTACATGACATCCTACTAAGGCTACATCTAAGTACAATGCATCATCCTAAACTGCAGTAGAAAGACAAAGAACATGAAGCACCAACGCGGAAAGAGAAATAAGAGACAATGCAGACAATAGTAATGCGTAGTGACAGGTTCAAGGTCACACAAGGAATGTTGGCAGTATATGAGAACATAATGCATAAACTAGTGAAGGACATAGAACATCTAGAGTTGGTTTTGGAAAACATACCCACAAAGGCATTATATGGGTTACAAGCGAGCGTGATGTAGAAGGTTTAGTCTAGAGCTAGGGAGAATGCCACCAAACTAGCACTCGATTGGGAGGTTAAGGAGATCTTGCATGTAACTTATGAGAATATCACAATGGAGAAGGAGGAGGAGAAGCAGCGCGCAGAAAACCTAGAGAGGAAACGTGTAGAAGTATACAACAACATACCAGACTGCACGAAGACACTGTAGGTCATAGTAGAAGAGAAGATATAAAAGAATGTGCAAACAATGGAGAAATATAAACATGAGATAACAGAATTAAGAGAAAAACTAACTCCGAACACACCTCTAGAAGTATGGGAACAAAGAAACCAAGAGGCTACTACGCACATAGATAGCATAGCACTGGAGGTAAAAGAAGTGGCAGAATTATATGAAAGAACTACACATATTTGGAACATCCTGGAAGAGGATGAGCGGATCCAGTTGTTGGAGAAGAGAGAAGAAAAGTTGAACGTTGTAGTTCAGGACTTAAAGAAGAGGAAAAATACTATGGAAATATCCCTAAGACTGAGGGTCGCACATGAGATAAAAAACATGCAGGAAGAGGTAAAGGCAATATAAGGAGAAAAACAAGCAAGGAAGACCCAATTGGATCCATTACCACAACAGCCTGAAAGAATGATAGAAGAACTGCAGACAGAGAAAGGAAGACTAGCATATAAACATGCAAAAAGTAGGGGAGTATTGAAAGAGCACGTGATGTGGAGAGATTGGCAAATAAGAATGCACAGGAAAAGGAAACAACAACAAAGATGGAAAATAAGTTCCATGCACTGGAGGTAGCACTGTAAAAAGTGAACTAAGTCTGTGTGGCTCGGGATGAGCCACAAGTTAGTGTTGGGGGCATGTTGGAGCAGGCATTTTTGGGAGAAAGTGCAATAAATGAGGTAGATTGGACCAAGAAGGAGAGCACGCCATATTTTGAGGAAAATCATTGCATGCGACAGGATTTGCAGAAATAGAACACATATGTGGAAAAACCTAGTCATGTTATGGTTAGGGTTTTTGGGATGTATTGTAAGGGTTTTAACCCAATTTTTAGAATAAATAAAAGAGGTCTAAGGTAGATTGAGGCATCTATCATTTTTGTGTAAATTTCTTGGAGAGATCTGTGTGTAACATTTTGCATGAAGAAAGTAATTTGAGCACCCTTTTGAGTTGAAGTTTGTTTTGAGAGTTGTGGAGCTCATATGCAGTCAATATGGATATGTAGTTGAGGGTCAGGTCATAAGCTATGGATCTTGGTGCGACTATGGTCTGCCTCACAACTATCTACTATTCTATGATGTAATGTGCGCAGTGCCATTTTGATGATGATGAAGAAATAAAAATAAGATCTGTATGGATGTAGTCCCAGGGGGGGTGAACCACGGTAAAAATATGTGTTACAATGTGTCTGAATGATTTTTTTATTTATGCAATTATGGTTAAATTTTTATATGAATGAAAGTTTTAAATTACAACGCACACTAGCAATATGTATGCAAAATGAATATTATGAATGAAATAGTAGATTTGATGAATGGTACGATATAATGCATGGTCAAGTAGAAATAGAAGTAAGAGGAACAACCCCAATCCCTTCCATGAATGCATACACCTACATCCTGCAGTCACCCATAAACCATCTCGGGTGAGATTCTGATGTGCACTCTATGCACAGTGTATCCTTCTGGTTTACCAGAAGGGCCGATGGTGAAAATGGTTTTTTTGGAGAACTAAGGTAGAATCCGAGTCAACCCATACATCCAACACATACCTGTGACTTGTAGCTGACCTAATATACTGTAACACTGACCTGTAACTCTTCCATAGCCTTCAACATCTTGGTGCCAACATTTCCCCCAAAATTTCCTTATCCTCGTAGGACAAAGACTACCTGTCATGCAGACTCTCACGTGAAGTCACTTAGGAAACCCATGGGGGTGCCTCACATGACACCCTCAAGCTGACCCGCGAGGGCCAGCCAAATTAGGGTTATAGAAAAACCATAACACTCTGCAGCTCCAAAACTTTCTCCCTTTTCTCAAACTTTCTCCGCTTCCTTAGAATTGTTGTCAAATTCACCAATAAACAAAAATACTAGACCATAACATTCTCACAAGATATATATTCAATGTAAGTGTGTATTTATTATGAGAGACTCCTTGAGGTGTTTATATACATTTTCATAGTAACCTATTTCCTTAATATTAGGGGTTCTAGTACTTTCCTTTTACAACCACTTTACCCATTCATTGATTGACTTGTAACTGCTTGGGGCCATCTTGACCATTCTTCATGGATTCCAACTTCACAAGGCCATATCTCCCTAACCGCGAGAAACCATGTGGCGTACCACCTATCAACAGAAATGAAAAGACAAGGAATATCCATCTATGAGTGTCTTAGCTGCATTTACATTTCCCTTCCTGTCCATATTCCTAAACCAAATTCAGGTACCATAACCAAACCTCCAGGGCTTCATGTAGAATTCATCAAATGCACCTATCACATCTGTGGACATCAACCACTCCATCAATGACAACTAACTCACCATCAATATCAACCAAATATATAGGGCTTACGGACTTATCCAAGGGTTGACATCAATCTCCAAGGGTTGACATCAATCTTTAAGGGTTGACATCAATGACAACCAACTATCCAAACTAATTGTCCAACAATATTCCCCTTTAGCATTGATGGAAACACTGATGGAAAAAATGATGCTCCAACACTCATGCTCCCCCTATGACCATTTCTCCTCATCAATGTTTCTCACTCTCCCCTTTTGACATCAATGGAAAAGGGTGTCTCTCCTTGGGGATGCTCCCTCTTGTCTTCATTCTTTTGTTATTTCTCTTCATAGGTTTCTCTCCTTATGTTTCTCTCCAAGTTCCTCCTCTCTTTTGATAGAAAAGAGTGACTCCCCTTGAAGGTATACCTGCACTTGAATATTTCTCTTCTGATATTTCTCTTTCTCTCCCTTTGACATCACGGGAAAAAGGATAACTCCCCCTGTCGGTATGTCTCCCCCTGTCTATATGATTCTAATATTTCTTTCCTTTATGTATCTCTTTCTCTGATGATTTATCTTCCCTTGAATTCTCTACAAGATGTCGTGTAGGGATATCTATATATGTTTCCTTTCCTCTCTTCCAGTTCTGCTAATTTTCCATTGGTGCTTCCTCTTGTAATTCTCAGATATATATAAAAAACATTCATTACTTGATTACTTTTCATGTTCACTTGACCATCTTGTTCAATTTCCTTCTGAAGATATGACTTTCATTGATGATTCCAATTGTCACTCCATTTTTATGCATCTTCTCTGACCCATGTCTTCTATACCTACTAAGAATCTTACTTGTCCGCTGATTCCACTGATTCCAAATATACTCTATCATATATCTGTTTAGACCTGCCAATGATCTCATAAATCCATCTTGTCCATATTTCATATGCTTCCCATAAATGTTATGCATCTTCTCTGACAAGCATTATATGTACTTGCTTATAAGTATCCATATTTGTCCATATGTCACTAACTGTACATAAATTTGTTACTCAACTATCCATAATGTTGACCCATCTATGAAGGCTTCATGGATGAAACTGATCATCACATATTATCATCTCTTCAAACTAAATAAAATGTGTCCATTGGTCTTCTCTATTTGTAAATCAAACTCTTAATGTCTTGAACAAATTGTACTGAAGATATCCCTGCCTAAATACATATGTGGAATACAATTATAAACTTCTTCATGTGTAACTGTCAATTGATACATGTGTGGGGACACTACTTCTCAACTGATCAATCTATCATTATGTACTTCTTCTATCTAACTACTCTGAATCTATCTTTGTAAATACTTCAAACCGCTCGAAGGATCGTTCTCTAATATGTAATGGCTACTAAATAGAATCCCCCTGTTCAATATTCATATTTACTGGGAGTCTCCAAGCCGGATGGATTAGAAAAATACTCGCTCTGATGCAGAGTAATATTCCTCCTCGACTGTAGATTCATCATCTCTCTGAACTCTGACTTATTTCTTTCTACTTGTGGATTGATCTTGCACTACAATTCCTGAAAGTACAATCTCTTAGGAATGTTCTTTATTCACCTGTTCTTATTTTCTTTCTCGCACTACTGCGAATCCTATGATCTCTAGGACCTTTTAATTATTCACCCATTATTTTGGTTTTTCATTTCTTCTCCAAACCTTCCTGTATTTAACATCTTCCTTTTTCCCTATATATTTGTCTACATCTCATACTATTTCCAATTCTAAGAGTATGACTTTTGGGTGTCCTTCATTCATATGATATTCCTTTACCTATTCTTGTTTTCTTTTCCAAACCTTGGTATATATGATATCAATGTTCTTTCTCAAGGAAGTATCCATCATGCTTCTACAATCACTAGCTATGTGACCATAATTGTGGCATTTGTAACATTCAATACTGTGTGGGGACACATAATCATTTCTTGCTTGAACATTTATTTCATAAGCCCTACAATCTGCAGCTTTATGTCCAAAGTTCGTACAATAAAAACAATGACCATAAAAGAAATTTGCATACCTGGGAGTGAATGATATTCTTTGTGGTGTAGTCTTTCTGAATTCCTACCATGGTTGATCATGGTCATCATTGAAACTTCTTTGTGGCTTGAATGTGGAGGGTCTTCTTGAAGATGTATCTCTATCATTTTTCTTTGATTCCAGCTAACCATGATTCCTTCCTTTGAGTAATTCTACATAACTCTTACTCTTTTATTCATTTTTCTTTTCTGACAACTTGGAGTGTTTCTCTTCAAAATTTTGTGTTGATGATGTGGATGTTTCTATATTTTCAATGTTCTTGTTGAGCTTGATGATTTTGTCTCTCAATTTGACAACTTCTTCTTCAAGATTCTCAACCTCTTCTTCTTTCTTCATCATCTAAGTTTTCATGAATTCTTTTGTTCTCTTTTCTTCTTCAAGTTGGATCTTCAAGGATATTATTTATTTTTCAAGTTTTCTTTCTTCTTGACCAAGTTCTGCTTCAAGCTGATTTAAGCTCTCGGATATTTATTTGAGATTATCTGTCAAAGTCTTTTCTCTTTTCTCTTCTTCCTTTCTTTCTACTTCCAAACACTGCTTCTCTTCCATTTCTTCCTTTCTTAGTGTTACTATTTCATCTTCCAATCGTTGCTTCTCTTCCATCTGAATTTTGTATGATTCTTCAATCTTTTTGGCTTCTTCTAGTTGATCTTTCAGTTTCACGATGACCTGTTGGGATTTTTCGGAACTTTCTTGAGAATGCTTTTTGACTAATTGTTCCTTAAGATACTTGTTTTTCTTCCTTTATTTTGTCAATTTGTCTAAGGCACTGATTAATTATGCTTCAAGGTCTACTATGAATTCTTCATAATCTTCTTCTTCTTCTGAATCAATCTAACATGATGAGCATATTTCTTCTTATTCTATACCCGCACTTTATTTAATAGGATCTGACTTTGTGATGAGAGATTCCTTGACATAGAGATTATGTATCTTATCCCAAAGTTCTTTGGAAGATGAAAATTTTCCCACTTTCTCAATTACCAGATCAGGTAATCTTTCCCAGATGTAATCCATTTCTATTTTGTTGTTTCTTTTCAATTCCTTCTTCACTGTAGTCTTCAGTTTCTTTGTAGTGGTGTATCCTGTAAAAACAGATTTCCAAACATCATATCCATGTGCTTGTAAAAATACTTTTGTTCTTCTGCTCCATATCTCATAGTCCATACCATTCTGACCATTGAACATTGGTGCTCCATTCTTAGTGTAATCCATGATCTTCCTTCCAATGGTTAAACTGTTTTCTTGAAGGACCTACTATCATACAAATTGTTGGAATATTGAGAGGGGGGGGGGTGAATCAATATGAGCACTTTGACTGCTTTTAACCAAAATATATAAACCTCAACTTTAGAAGCAATATATCATCAATGTATCATCAATATATCATGAGCATATAAACATAAGCAACATCGCATCAACAACATCATATCAAGTACACAGTACACCATAATTTATGTGGAAACCCAAATGGGAGAAAACAACAAAATGCTTTCTTATATATCAAAGAATACATTCATTGGAAGCACCAACTTACCAATTATAAAGAACCAACTGGAAGGAGGCACCAAACCGGAGTCTACAACCCCCTTATTCTCAGGATCCAACCTAAAGGAAGATCCAACTCCATGTGTTCTCCAGCACCAGCCGAAAGAAGTCTACAACCCCATTTCCTTGCCTCGTCCTGCTGCCTTGAAATATAAGTGTAGATAAAATTCCACTACCACTGTCACTGTCACTACCACTTTCACTCTCACTGTCACTACCACTATCACATCAACATGTAACCTGTCAACCTATCACTATCGAACCTGGCATTGTCACCGATACTCAACCAAATCCTCTCACATGGATCATATGCCAAGGAAACCTCTCAACTAGATGTCCAACATCACCAACACATGCCTCTACCAGGAATGTGCCAAGATCACCAACATACCATCACAATATATGTGTCTCAACCATCTACCAACCATCAACCTGTATAATACCAAAAATCAATCGTGTAACACAACCTGTACCTCAACAAGTGCATTAACCATGCACCCACACCTGTACCAAATCGTGTATCAACCATGCACCAACACTTGTACGAAACTGTGCATCAACCATGCATCATAACCTGTACCATATGATTCAACCATCAACCATATACATCAACACCATACCAAGTACCAATCATGTACCATACCATGTATCAACCATGTACATCAACAAATGTACTGTACCATGTACCAACAATGTACATCAACACCTATACTGTACCATGTACCAACAATGTATCTCAACTATATCACTCAATCATGCCATACATCATGTACCATAGGATATATCAAGAAAGTACTATGAATGGTGTACCTCAGCCAAGTACCAACATCACCAAGAGATGTATCTCATACATGTGTTGTCATATACCAAGTGTATTCCTCAATAATGTATCAATGAAAACCACACACCATGTGCCAATGCTTCAAGAGTATACCAAGAATAATCCTCAAGCATATAACATCATCACTATGTAACCAAACCAGATACCAAGATACCAATACAACCAATATGTATTACTAATCAATGTACCATACCAATAACACCAAGATGTACCATGCATCAACAAGACATGGCTCTCAAGCATGTACCATACCATCACAAAACATAAGATACAATCACATAAGCATACATGTGACCTATAGTTGACTTGTTGTACTATAACACTCACCTATAACTCTTCCACAACCTTCAACATCCTGGTACCAACATTTCCCCCAAATTTTCCTTGTTCTCATGGGACAAAGACTACCTATCACGTGGGGCCTCACGTGATGTCATTTAAGAAACCCACAAGGGTGCCTCGCATGACACCCTCAAGATGACCTACGAGGGCCTACCAAATTAGGGTTATAAAAAAACCTTAGCACTATCTAGCTCTGAAACTTTCTCCCTTTTCTCACACTTTCTCTACTTCCTCAAAGTTGTTATCATATTCACCAATAAACCAAAATACTAGACCATAACATTCTCACAAGATAGATATTCAATGTAAGTGTGTATTTCTTATGAGAGACTCCTTGAGGTGTTGTTGATGGGTCTAAATTCGCCTAAAAATAGTAAGGGGTTCTCCTCGGTAAGAGGTCCCAATTAGACCTTTCACTGTTTGGAATAGGGGACCCATCTAGATTCTGGCCTGACAACCATTGCTGGTTGGTTCTACCGGTTTTGGCCTGGTCCACTGATGAGGGTGACTGATGGGTGGTTATGAAAACAAAAAATGTAGATGAATACTACATAAATGAAAGTATCCAATCTACCTCTAATCTACCCTATCCTAGCTAGGAGAAAACTATAAAATGAGTTGTAATGAAACTAAACTATGCATAAACCCCAATCAGATAGCTATCATAAAGGTACACAATTAGAAATACATGCATACAAGTCTATAAACAGAATAGTCTAAGTCACATTTCTACATACATTCACAACGCATTCGCTCAGGACATGTAAAATACAAAAGAATAACAAAATTGCAAGAAGACATATATTGCATCAGAATAGTTCATAAACAAACATGCTCTTATAGCCCATTTGAGCAACAAACATTCTGCTTGAAATAGTCCACATCAAAACCACGACACATACGATTTCTTCTCTCTATCAAAAATTGGCCCTGAGTACTTCTCCATATTAACAGTTTCAACAATAGTACATGAAAAATCTAGGGACAACTCAATTTTAGTTGACATTGTATTCCCAAAGTAGTTCAAAGGTGTACAATGTTTGAAGAGCCAAAATCCCTTTCTTTGGGTTCCATTTTGGTATTTATTCGAGTTTCAATAGGACCTTTGGTAATTTGTCTCCCTCCATGACCTTCCGTCTTCCAACGTTTGTCCTCATCCTCTTTGTGATGATGAGTTAACAAGGATAGCCGTTACATTTCATATTTGTCTCCTAGTGCTGACGAGCCATCATGGATTTTGTCCATATGTGCCTTGCACATCATGAAGATTGGCCTTGGGCATGGGAGCATCTTCATCATCTGAGTTTGATAGTCAATCGTCATGGAGTTTCTATATCTCTTCTTCATCCATTTGCCTGAGATTTTCTTTGTTGTTCCTCCATCATTGCTACATCTTGTTTTATTGCTCTTTGGTTTTCTTTAAATGTAGATTTCATCGCGAGAATGTTGAGCGTGACCCTTTTTCCCTTAGTACCTGACACTGTTTAACATACAGTAGGTGAGAGTAAATTCAAATAAACCATCAAGATTAATCATTAGACTGCATATACCTAAAGAATTAAATAATTTAAATATCAAGTAAGCTTCCCTGGATTCAATCCCTGGTTCGTCTACTCATGATTGAGGCGTTGCGTTTTCTAGGGCTGCCAACCATGTACCAGATATTCATATTGAAAAATTAGGGCAATAAGTTAGGAATTTATCAAAACCTATAACTAGAAAGTTGCATATCTCATAAATACCTTTCCAACGGTATAAAGAACGTGTAAAATGGACACCAAGTCAAACTTTATGACCATTTTATGAAAGATAGTTTTTAATGTATCAGAGGAGTTAATACTAACTCCTTCGACCTGCTATCAGAGGAGATAATACTAATTCCTCTGACCTGCTATCAGAGGAGTTAGTACTAACTCCTATGACTTGCTATAGGAGGAGTTGATGTCAACTCCTTCAACTTGCATCAGAAAATTTGATGGTAATTCCTTCAATGCACATCGGAGGAGTTGATGGGAACTCCTCTGATTTGTGTCGGAGGCCAAGTCATGAACTTTGCCGAGTAAGAGATGAAAGTTGAGTTATAAAATTTATCGAATGATCGTGTTAACACACACTCATCTACAATCTCTGGACAAGTAGTCATTGTAAATTTAAAGTCTAGTCTATGCCTTTGTATCATCGTTATGCATGCATAGCGAAATCACTTAGCTTAAATTGCCATACTTTGATCTTGGTTTCTTGTGATGATGATTAATTTAAATGTGATGTTAAACAATTTTATAAAAGAGGAGAAATTTTCAAAAATAAAAAAATGTTAAAATGAAGTTCTCCACTGCACATTATTTCTTAAACTTAACCCGTTTATTAAACTTAAGATTTATTATTAAAATGTTTCAAACGATGATTAAAATAAGGGAGTGGCATCATGAGCCCTTCCCTTCCTCCACTCTTTTCTGACACCTTAAATTATCATAAGAACAAGGGGAAATGACTCTTTTCCGACACCTTAAATTATCATAAGGACAAGGGGAAATGGGGTGGCATGCCACATCCCCTTCCCACCATAATTCCACATTCAAGTTTTAGGGTTTTGTGGATTTCCCCACCCCCCTCCTTTCTCCATTTAAAAATACACCCAACGTTATTCACATTCCTCAAGAACCGTATATACACTTTGATTTTCTGCTTTAATCATACGATAATCCATGCGTTTAAAACAACTATTAGAGGAGCTACTTTTATTTTCGCCGAGAATGAGTTAGGGAACTTGTTGTCAATTCTCCCGAGTGTACTCGGGGCACTTGTCTTCAACTCTCCCGAGCATTGTTGGGGCATTTGTCTTCAACTATGGGTGGGGGATGATGATTTTTACCCAGTCTACCAGGGATTAAATCTTAAATTTTATTGATATTTTGGCTTATTGTGATAAGGCTTAAAAAGTAAGCGACTTCTGAGATAGACTTTTCCACTCATCGATAAAGGTTAAGACATCTTGATCTCTATTAAATCACAAATTCTTAATATATATGACTTACAAACTGTTGGATATACTCTTAAATTTATACTAACAAAATTTATACTAACAACTGACAAATTGAACCTAAACCATGCCTAGGTAATCCCCAACATATTACCAATTTCCCTATCAAAAAAATTCCCAACACTATCGAGGCACTTGATATTAACTTTCCTGAACATGTGAGTTAGTATGGTCGTGTTTTGTTTAGAGGCTTTTACTCCTTTTCACGTGCGTAGTATTACCGAAGAGAAGGGGGCACGTGGGTCGTGGTCCCCCCTTCATGTCATTCTTTGGATTTGAAGCCATCTTCCTCGTAACCTAAGTTTTTCCTCATAAAACTTCTTCCTCTACGTCATCCATTACCCACTTTCTTTGATTTTGTTTGTTTGACATTTTATATTTTATCTCCTTTTTTTATTATTATTATATATTTTAATCAACATTAATTTTAATTTTAATGAATTTTAACTCAAATGAATTTTAAACTCAAATAAATTTAAATTAAAATTAAAAAATCAATCAAATTTTAAATTGAAATAATTTTAAATAATTTTTTGTCTTAGTGAAATGCGATTTTATTTTATTTTATTTAGTTATTTATTTTTGCGTGCAAATGATGTTAATTAGTTACCTGGTTGAAGGAGATGTTAATGTTGTCCGTCTTGATTTTAAAAGCTTATAAATTACTCATACAACATCGGATCAGGGTACCATTTTTTATGATGCGTAGAGCACAGAGAGGCAGATTTTAGCGAGAAAAATGGATATGCCATTCAAGTATTCTATCAATGTTGCGGTTGTTGAGGCTTACTAGGCTATAAATCCTTAGTGATCGTTTTGTAACTTTCGGGCCTCAGAATTTGATTTTGTCACTTGTGTTGGAGTCATAATGTCAAAAATCATACACTTATCCTATTTCAGAGATAAAAAATTCACTTTGGAGGATGCCCAAAATTTATGCCGAAAGACATTTTTTAACGAAAGTTTGTATCCTACGTTCCCTAATGCTTCAACCAAATTAAATTCCATCAATTCATGTGCTACCTATGACATATAGGATTTTTGTTCATTTACGTGGTAGTGATTCCTCGGTAGAACGAAATTATAAATCCACCAAAACATCCATCTGACATTCAGAGTGCCTGTTGTTGTGCAAAAGTTGGGAGGACCATATTTCTTTCGAGGTGCATTTCAAAGTCAGCGCAAGACCAATAGGTGTTGTGGTCAACCTATCTAATGCTAAACGATGCTTTCACAATGAATATTTAGTTGTAACATCAAGAAACAAAAATCAAACAAGCTAGTACCATGTGCGCGAAGAAAGCCATTGGGGAACACTAAAACTTGATTATGACTGTGATCTGAAGTGAATTAGGTGAGATAGGAAATTATTGACGAACTATCTAGATAGGTGTGGAGAGTTTAGTCATTGGAAATGTAAGGATATTGACTAATGAACACAACAATAAGGGATCCGATCTAGGAGGGGAACGAGATAATCCTCAAGACGAAAGTGGGCTACCCTGACCTGATCAACGTTGGCGAGAGGAAGTGATGCAGGGATTTTCTGAGGGTCATAACTTTTGACTCGGTTATCTATTTGGGCTTAAAGTTTATGGGGAGTTGCATCTCGAAGAGTTCACTTCCATGGCGATTGGATCTATCCGATTGTACATCGTTTCGACACTTTTTTAGGGCCAAATTCCTTCATATAAGGCCTCAAATTGGGGTTTTAGTGTTTTTATGGTAATTTTTAATTTTTCAATTATCGGTTATCTCTTGGTTTATGAGCTTAATCAGAAAAGCAAGTTGAAAAATAGTGTCACACTAGTTAGCTCTTAGTTAGTGTTCAGTTTTAGAGTCATGCGATAATTTTCTAAATTTAGCTATTTTTCTAAAAAACAGTGGTTTTCCTAAAATTAATTGTTTTTGAAAATCCTGGATAGTAGTTATAAGGGGTTGAACTTTGATTGTAATAGTTAATATGGAGAAGGAATAAAAGAGCATTATGTTTTCATTCTCCCGTGTTTTCATGGTTTATTTGATCTTGTGAATGAATCTCAAGCTTTGGCTACATCATTTGGTATTAGAGTGGGAAGATGGCTAGGAGAGGAAGAGGAAGAGAAGGTCTTTCTCAGATCTGTAGAGATATGAAAAACCTCCAAAGACAAGTAGCGGATCTTAAAAGCATGCTGGATAGTCAGAGAATAATACAAGGAGAAGTGTATGATGAGGAGACAGACCAAGGAAATGTAGATCAACATATAGAACATGAAGAACACGAAGAAAAACAATTAGAGTGTGTGTCTTTTAAAGAAAGGATGCTCAGGGATCTAGAAGGGAGAAATGATAGGATCAAGATGGAAGTTTCAAAATATGCAGGGAATATTAAACCAGAGGAGTTAATAGATTGGTTGAATACCATGGATAAATTTTTTGAATGACAACCTATGCCAGAGGAAAATAAGGTGAAATTTGCATGCACCAAGATGAAGGG
>JZKD02S1656008.1:0-26526 GCA_000966675.3 Picea glauca
ATTGGAGTCTCTTCTTTTTTACCCTGGGATTATTTGGGAGACCGGACTTTAGGCTTTAGTGCTGCAGATCTTTCTGCAATAGTCAATAAATCGACTATCCGAGCCATTCTTTCACATACAATCCATACAATACAAAGTATTGAAGAAGGTATTGAGTCTTTACCAAAACTTTCACAAAACCAAAATAAGTATTCTATTTTAGGAGAAAATGATTTTTTATCTTCAGAAACTTATTTAGACGCAAAAAAACATAATAATAAAAATACAATACTTTGTAAATCTATTTTTGCTTCCCTTTTAATTTGTACAAAACGTTTACATTTACAAAATAAATATAAAAACTTTACCTTTTGTACTGATCAGTACCAAATATCTCAAAACTTGATTCTGCAAAGAGGAACAACGGAACCCAAACTTGAAAATTCAAAAGAATTCAAAAATGGACATTTTGTGAAACAAAATGTAAAGCAACAATCTATTAGTGGTTTGACTTTACAGAAAAATAAGAGAAACACTGAATTTGATCATTCTTTAGGAATAGGCATTTCTTTTTTGAGTAGGTTACCTTTTTATCAAGCAGGAAAAGTAATGGTTCAAATACTTCTTTCTAAAGACCCAATAACTCTCGTAGCTACACTTTGTCCTAAACAAGAGTTGTCTTTTTCAAACATGTTTAAAGAGTCTATTCACGTGAAAGGTATGACAAATCGTGACCAACTTGAAACAAGATTGATCACCGGGTACGCTGGAAAAGCGGCTGAAACTTTACTAGTCTCTGGTTTACGAATTTATAAAAATCAAAGTGATAAAACTGTAGTAACTTGGCAATCTACTTTAGGTGTTGAAGAATGGAAATTAACAAACTCTTTAGCTTGTTCAATGATTTCTAAATATTACTTTTATTCGCAAAAGATTATTACTCAAAAAGAAGATTTCATTACGTTATCCCAAAATAGTAATGAAATTTTAGAAACTGAGAATTTTCAAATTTTAGAAAATATTTTCTCTAAAGAAGAATTAAAATTTTCTCAAGAGAAACAGGATTTACAGTTAATAAAAGGTAAAAACGACATTGTTAATACAATTGGAGGAAATAATTCTCTTTTAAATCCAATAATTTGGGTTTCTAATCTTTACCAACAGTATGAAATAACCAAAATTTTTGGACATATTGAAGAAAATAACTGGTACCAAGTTTATTTACCTCCTCTTGTGAAAGATGAGCAAAATAAAGAATGGGTTCCTTTAGATCAGTATTATTATGGACGGGAAAATTTGATAGAGTTAATTTGGACTACTTATAAAAATAAATCAATCAACTGGAGTGAACTTTATCGATTAGATCATGATCTTACTTACCAAGGATTAGTTTTATATCATTTTAACAAAGCTCTTTCTTTGTTAGATAAAAATAGAGAGCTTTTAGATTTATTTGCCAATTTATTGCTCTCTTTTCGGACTATCCGAAGACATGAAATATTAAGAATTCTTTCTTATTTTAAATATTACGATCTTTAACCTTTTAAATTTTCGTGGGTCGATCTTAGAAAACTACTCTAAGGGGGTAGTTTTCTAACATTTCATAGAAAATTTTGCTTTCTATTATAATAATAATAAAACAAGTAGCTTTGATCCTATAAAGTTTTATGTCATAAAACTTTATAGGATCAAAGCTACTTTCCTTTCTGTATTAAACGTATTAATTGTTTTCAATAAAGAATGTGATATTAGTTCAATTAAATAGAATATATTCACAACATTTTATAAAGTAAAATATTAGAATAGAAAGAATATTCCATCTAGTTTTTTATGTTCTTATAAAAAAAAAAGATGAAAATTTAGATATTAATATAGTAAAAAGACCTTTAAACAGTTTTAAGAAATACTGTATAATTTTACAAGTTTTTATTTATAAAAAAGAATTTGTACTTGGTCTAAACTTTTATATATTTTATGAGATAAAATTTAAGTAAAAAAAAAATGAATTCTTACAAAAAATGCATTTTTTGTCAAAAACCAGATAAAATTCTTTTATATAAATTTCAGCTTTTACTTGCATTTTTTTAACCATGTTTTTTCAAAAGATATTTAAAAACTGGTTTTTCTTATATGCCTTTTTTTTGTAAAACTTAAAAAGAAAGCATTTAAGTTTTTTTATCTTCTTTGGGCTTGTAGCTCAGCGGACTAGAGTGTGTGTTTCCGAAACACAAGGTCGAGGGTTCAACTCCCTCCTTGCCCTTCTAACTATTTGGTTTTACAAAATGCTTAAGTTTTTTCTCATCAAATCATTTGAATCCTTTTTTTTATAGACAGTTATTCAGTGAAATAAAATAAATTGACTAAAGACCCATGCATCTTTAGATGATTACCTTCGGTCATGATTTTTGCTACCCTAAACAATAATCTTAAGAACGCACGCCATAGGTCGCCGGTTTTATGAAGATAAATAATTTCTTCTAATATATTTTTGTATAAAAAACTGAATTTGTACGGGGTGAAGAGTTAGTATAGAAGAAATAAGAGAAATAAAAATTAAAAACATTAAATCTTTCCTTTTCTTATTTGTTTAAAAAAAGTTTAATACGTTCCTAATTGTTTCTTTCATCTTGAACTTATTAAGAGGCACATTTTTATTTTTTTTATTTAATGTGCCTACTTACACCTCACTTTGTAAAGAAAATAAAAAAATATACTTGTTAACAAGAGGTCCAACTAAGTTAAACTTAAACTTACATTTTACTTGATAAGACTCATTTTTTTATATAAAAATGAAGATATAGATATAAGAGGAAGAAACCATGCATCCTTCGGATGATTGATCTTCGATCCATGGCCTTTAGATTTACGAAGTAAATCTAGGCAATCATTTAAAAATGCATGACCAAAAGTACTTGTCATTCGCGGCCATCAATCAGAAACTAATTGTCTAGTTTTTGCAAAGCAAAAACTAAGGATCATCATTTCCCTAAAATTTTCTGACATATTTTGTTTTTATACTTTTTTATTTTATAAAAATAGAAATGTTGCACTTAGATTTACAAAGTAAATCTTAGGCAACTTGGTTTTAACTCCGTTAAAACTTAGATTACTAAAGTTTTAATAAGTCTTTGTAACCAAGGCTGTTTGTTTTTTTACGAATAAAAAAGTATTTCTCACAGAATCTAAGTGTAGAATAGATTCCAAAAAGACACACCGTTAAAAGGCGTTTTTTTTTATTTTGACATTAATTTTCTTCTACTAAAATTCTTTATCCTTATAAATTTTCAGTGAATAAAAATTTAGGTTGGAAAAAAATAAAAAAAACCATTATTATAAAGTGTAACTTAATATTTTATTTATAAAATAAAATTAAAAAAGATTGCTTTTGACAAAAAAGACATCTTTTGTAAGAGCAAAGCTTAGGTTTCATTACTTTATAGTAAAGCGAAATTCAAATCTCACTAAGGCTTTTTTACAGAAAAATGAAAACTCTTTAGTTGACCTACATTTTTATTTTATATACAAGTTAACTCTCTCGTCTTACAAACTTACAAAGGTTTCTGCTTACATTTTTTGTATAATTGCTTTCTAAGTTTTTCCGGAGATTTTACAAAGTAAGATTAGATTTTATTTTACTTTTTCGATTTTAATTTCATAAAGATAGACTAAATGTTCAAACATAAATGAAAGACTTAGAATAATTTTTACTATTCTAAGTTTTTACTTAGATTTTATTACATAAAATCTATGTAAAAACCAAGTTGCCTAAGATTTTGTTTCACAAAATCTAAGTGCAACCTAGTTCTATAAATTTTCTTAGGTCTTATTTTTTATATTTCTATGAAATAAAAATATATTAAATGTCTTGTTTTTATTTCATAAAAACACGATGTGCTAAAAATCTTTTTAAAAAAGTTAAATACTTATGTCATTTGTTCCAGCAGTGCGAGATTACATTGAGTTAATAAATAATCTTTATGATTCAACTTCTACCGACCCTAATATAGAACTTCTAATTAGAAATACTGTTATTTATTTATTTGAAACTATACGATATTGTGTTTTTTATTTGTTAAGTTTTCAATGGTTTCGAGATCTCTGTTATTTGCCAATAATTACACCACAAATTTCTCTTTCCTTAATTAAAGAAAAACTTTTTTTACAAGATCCACTTACACCCTTTTTAACTTTTTTAGAAACTCCGGCTCTTTCAAATAATAGATTTTTAATTGGTTTTTCAAATAGTTTTTTTGCTTGTTTACCTATTTCTTGCTCTTCTTTAATCTGTATTTATAGATTAATGATAAATGGAATTCCTGCTGCTTTTTTTTCACTTTTAGGAAACATTTTGGGTCAATCTTTTTTCTTAATATGTGTTCTATTTGGATTAAGATCTTTTATTATTCCGTGGTTTTCTTTGGAGCCTTTAAATTATGTTATTGGTTTATATATTATCTTAAATATAATTTTTCAAAGTTTACAAAAAAGGTCTTGGAAACAAATTCAATTTTCTGAAAAAAATCAGCTTTTATTTATTTTTTTGACACATTTTTTACTTATTTGGACAGAACAGCCATCTATTTACCAACATATCGGAAATCTTACAGTTAGTAGTGACTCTACCATTTTGGAAACGGTAACTTCTAATGGAGATATAAACTTTTTTATAAGCCATAGTTTTTATATTTTAGGTTTTATAGTCGGCAGCCTTATTTTTTCACTATTATTCGGTATTGGAATACTAAAAATTCGATCTTTTTTGTTAAATAAATTTAATATTAGATATAGTGTGTGGCTTACTCGATTCCATACAATTTCTATTTTATGGATAACTACTCTCACCTTTGCTTCTATGCCGTACTATGGATTTGATTACTTATTTACCAATTGTTTTGGTTTTGTTTCTTATGATACAGCGTTAGAAAAAACTATATTTCACGCATCGTCTTTTAGAGAAAATCTGTTACATAAAAATACTTATGATAACGGAGACGAAGGGTTAGCTGAGAAACGAACAGGTTCTCTGGCTGACCTCTCATCATTTGACAAAAGTTATTATCTCGTTTCTCGAAAGCCAGTGTTACCCGATGATCCAGCTCTTTCGATTGATAATTTTGAAGAACTAAACTATCAAGGTGAGTATGCTTGGACAAGCAGAGATAGGCGCAGAAAACGATATCAACGGAAGCCCTTTCTATCTCAATCATCTACTACAGGGACTCGAGATGATAATATGAAAAAACTTTCCTTTTCAGGAACAGAAAAAGATGTAGAGAACAGATTCTCTTTCTTCTCTTCTCGAAATTCTTTAAAAAAAAATGATTTAAATAAAAAAGACTTAAGTACAGATCAACAAAATAAGCAGGAGACTCAATTAAAGATATTGCAATTATTATCTCCTTTTTCCTTGCAAAATGACTGGTTGACAAACGTTTCTAATCACCAAAATGATGAAAAAGAGAAAATAAATGAAAGCAAAGAGAGGAATGGATTGGCAAACTATGAGAGAAAATTAAAAGGAGAGACTTTAGGGTCAAAAGATTTATTCGATTATAGAAATGAAGACAACTCTCTATCTAAATTTTTTTATGAAACTTCTGGTTATAGTTTTTTACCTTCTCCTTCTGTTACTTTAGGTAACTCAATCACTAAACAAGAAGAAAGAGCAAAAAATTCTTTTTATACTAATCCACTTTATCGTTTTTTACTTGAAAAAGATGTTGATGCTTTTCTTTCGAGACAACCAAAAGATCATTTTTTAACCGTTTTTGAGGAAAAACAACTTGGTCATAATAGATCTGTTTTGAATGATTATTATAATACTCTTCGTTCGTATAGATCATTACCTTCTTGGGATGCATTTCAAGACGAATTTAATGGTTCTCTAAGTTATGCGAATAAAATTTATAATCAACAATTCAAAGGAACTTTATCCTTGGTTCGTCGACTCTTTTCTATAACAGTAAATCCTTTAGAAACTGAGTCTACCACAAAAATTGCTAATTCTTTAGCAGGAAATGATTCTTTTGACAAAGTAAGAGATTTAGAGTCTAAATCTAAGACCAATGATCGTATATTAAAATTGGATCAGCCACTTTATAAAACATACTCAAATAAATTTGAAAATCTACCAAATTTATTAATGCATGAGGAAGCACAAAATAATGCTTCGCAAGAAGGCGCGAAGCGCGATTACAAAGTAGAAAATTTTAATCAAAAATCAAAAAAATCTAATGTCTTATCATCTGAAAAAATCCCTTTTTCAGATAAAAAACAAGTTCTTTCTTTTCCTTTAATAGAGTCAACCAATCCAGCACCTTTTTACATAGGATGGGATGAAAAATCTAGAAAAATGGTAATAACAAACCGATTACTTTTCTCACTTAATCAAAAGGCCCCTGTTTTGACAGAATCTATTAACAATAACAAAAAACAATCTAACCTTAAAAGAAAAGAGGGTAGATTTACTGCGTGGCCAATTCCTAAATCTATGTTAGAAAACACAAAAAAAGATGGATTAAGGTCATCTCTTCCTTATCTTCCTTATAAAGTACTTTTTGATCTATTGGATACTCCAGAAAATGGTAAAGGTTTTGAAAATGCATTAATGATTGAAGTAAATGATTTAGAAAGAATTAGAAAAGAGAAGGAAAAATGGAAAGAAATTCCAGCCAATCTTCAATTTGATCCCAATGAGTCTTCTTTCCATAAAGTTTTGTCTCCTAATAGGGGGGGATTTGTTTGGCCAGGAACTAACTCTTTTCTATCACACTAAAAAACTAATATCTTTGTTTTACCTAAGCTTATGCGATTCGGAAGCTTTGTTTTTGTACATTTTTCTTTGCCAAATGTACAAAAACAAAGCCTACATTTTTACAAAATAAGAACGCATAAAAGCAAAATATTTTCCATATAAATGGACGTAAAAAAGGAGTAGTGAAAGAAAGTATAAATATCTGTTTTTGGTAATAAGATATAAGAAAAACCTAAATTTCAACAGGATCAAAACCAAGTTGCCTAAGTTTGACGTCGTAAAATGAAGTGTAACCTGTAAAAGCTAAGACTCGTTTTAGTTTAGTTAAAAGGGAAATAGACCTAAAATCCAGCCTAAAAGACTTTTTATGAAAAAGAAGTTATAGATTTTGTTTTTTTTTGCAAAAAAAGTTATAGCTAAACTATGATATGCTTTTATTATCAATTATAATATTTTAGTAAAAAGTTCGTTAACGTATTAAAAAAATTGTTTGGCATAAATTTTGTTGCACAAAATCTAAACCAATACAATTCTATTGCCAGAGGTCATAGATCTGTCATTTTTACAAGGTAAAAACAACGTAAATCTAAAGACCATGGTAGGTTTTCTTTATAAAATCTTGTTTACTAAAAAAAAGGTTTATTTTTTTTTATTAAATAATAAAAAAACTATTTACTTTATATTAAAAACGGGCAGTTTGTATGATCGTAAAAAATTTGATTAATTTTGTAACTAATGGCTCCACAAACTGAGACCAAAACGGGTGCTGGATTTAAAGCAGGGGTAAAAGATTACCGACTAACCTACTATACTCCAGACTATCAAGTAAAAGATACTGATATCCTTGCAGCTTTTAGAATGACACCTCAACCCGGTGTTCCGGCTGAAGAAGCTGGTGCTGCTGTGGCAGCAGAATCTTCTACAGGTACATGGACAACGGTATGGACTGATGGATTAACTAGTCTAGATCGTTATAAAGGTCGTTGCTATGATCTTGAGCCAGTAGCTGGTGAAGAAAATCAGTACATTGCTTATGTAGCATATCCTCTTGACCTTTTTGAAGAAGGATCTGTAACAAACCTTTTAACTTCTATTGTAGGAAACGTTTTTGGATTTAAAGCATTACGTGCTTTACGTCTAGAGGATCTTCGTATTCCTCCAGCTTACTCAAAAACATTCCAAGGACCTCCTAGCGGGATTCAAGTTGAACGTGACAAATTAAACAAATACGGTCGTTCTCTTTTAGGATGTACTATTAAACCAAAACTAGGTCTTTCTGCAAAAAACTACGGTCGTGCTGTATACGAATGTTTACGTGGTGGTTTAGACTTTACTAAAGATGATGAAAACGTAAACTCTCAACCTTTTATGAGATGGAGAGACCGTTTCTGTTTTGTTGCAGAAGCTACTTATAAAGCACAAGCAGAAACAGGGGAAATTAAAGGACACTATTTAAACTGTACAGCAGGTAACAGCGAAGAAATGTTAGTACGTGCTGAATGTGCTAGAGATTTTGGTGTACCTATTGTAATGCATGACTATCTTACAGGTGGTTTTACAGCAAACACAAGTTTAGCAAAATACTGCCGATACAACGGGCTATTGTTACACATTCACCGTGCAATGCACGCTGTTATCGATCGTCAAAGAAATCACGGTATTCACTTCCGAGTGTTAGCTAAAACTCTTCGTATGTCAGGTGGTGACCACTTACATTCAGGTACTGTAGTTGGAAAACTAGAAGGTGAACGTGAGGTTACTTTAGGGTTTGTAGACCTTATGCGTGACGATTACATTGAAAAAGATCGTAGTCGTGGTGTATTCTTTACACAAGACTGGGCTTCTCTTCCTGGTACTATCCCAGTTGCTTCTGGTGGTATTCACGTTTGGCACATGCCAGCCTTAGTAGAAATCTTTGGAGATGATGCTTGTCTTCAATTTGGTGGTGGTACTTTAGGCCACCCTTGGGGAAATGCTCCAGGTGCTGCTGCTAACCGTGTTGCATTAGAAGCTTGTGTACAAGCTCGTAATGAAGGTCGCGACTTAGCACGTGAAGGTGGAGACGTAATTCGTGCGGCTTGCAAATGGAGCCCAGAATTAGCTGCTGCTTGCGAAGTTTGGAAAGAAATTAAATTTGAATTTGAGACTATTGACAAACTTTAATCAATCTGCATATTTTTTCCTTATATACTTTTACATTTTACAAAATAAAATGTAGTAAGTAGATATGGAAATAAAATATAGGTTTACTTTAGTTTTTACAAAGTAAAAACTATGGTAAACCTATATTTTGAGTATAAATAATTTCAAATTCAAAATAGGTTAAAATTTGACATTAAAATCTTTAAACAATATTTTATCTTATACCAAAACATATACACCTAACAGGGGTTAACAAAATTTAAAGTTGTAACTTTTCGTTTTATAATAGCATTAGATAAAAGAGTTTATAAAATGTTTTTTCTTAAAAACCAAATTTTTTTAATATATTTTCTCATTGTGAATTCTCCAAATACCTACTAAGCCAAAAAGAGTATCAATCAATATATATTAAAAGGGTGAAAAATTCTATAAATTCCACTTAGAGAAAAAAAGAGGTTTTCTTTTTTTTTTTACTTTTAAAGAAGGTAAATATGTTTTTACTTGTATGAATACAGTCTAACAGTTAATTTGACCTATATTTAACAAAAATTGTAAAATCTATAAATATGTTTTTTTGGTGTCTTTCTATATTTCTCAGTATTTTTTCTAAATAAAATATAAAAAATAGAAAAGGGTTGACAAAAAAAGAAGAATAACATAGAATTAAATATATTGAATTCAATCTTAAAAATTGAAAAATAACTAAAAAAATGAAAAAGGCTAGACCTTTTAATTCTTATGGAGAGTTTGATCCTGGCTCAGGATGAACGCTAGGGGCATGCTTAACACATGCAAGTCGAACGATTCTTTTTTTTCGTAAGAAAAAAAAGAAAAGTGGCGGACGGGTGAGTAACGCGTAAGAACTTACCCCTAGGAGGGGAATAACTGCTAGAAATGGTAGCTAATACCCCATAAGCTGAGGAGTAAAAAGGAGTATTCCGCCTAGGGATAGGCTTGCGTCTGATTAGCTAGTTGGTAAAGTAACGGTTTACCAAGGCAACGATCAGTAGCTGGTCTGAGAGGATGATCAGCCACACTGGGACTGAGACACGGCCCAGACTCCTACGGGAGGCAGCAGTGAGGAATTTTCCGCAATGGGCGAAAGCCTGACGGAGCAATGCCGCGTGGAGGAGGAAGGCCCGAGGGTTGTAAACTCCTTTTCTCAGAAAAGAAGATCTGACGGTATCTGAGGAATAAGCATCGGCTAACTCCGTGCCAGCAGCCGCGGTAATACGGAGGATGCAAGCGTTATCCGGAATGATTGGGCGTAAAGCGTCTGTAGGTGGTTTATTAAGTCTGCTGTTAAAGCACAGGGCTCAACCCTGTAGAGGCGGTAGAAACTGGTAGGCTTGAGTATGGTAGGGGTAGAGGGAATTCCCGATGTAGTGGTGAAATGCGTTGATATCGGGAAGAACACCAAAGGCGAAAGCACTCTGCTGGGCCAATACTGACACTGAGAGACGAAAGCTAGGGGAGCAAATGGGATTAGATACCCCAGTAGTCCTAGCCGTAAACGATGGACACTAAGTGTTGCACGTGTAAAAACGTGCAGTGCTGTAGCTAACGCGTTAAGTGTCCCGCCTGGGGAGTATGCTCGCAAGAGTGAAACTCAAAGGAATTGACGGGGGCCCGCACAAGCGGTGGAGCATGTGGTTTAATTCGATGCAACGCGAAGAACCTTACCAGGGCTTGACATGCCACTTGCCTTTCTGAAAGGAAAGGTTTCTCGTATTTCGATACGAGCGGTGGACACAGGTGGTGCATGGCTGTCGTCAGCTCGTGTTGTGAAATGTTGGGTTAAGTCCCGCAACGAGCGCAACCCTTGTTTTTAGTTGTTTTTCTAGAAAGACTGCCGGTGATAAGCCGGAGGAAGGTGGGGATGACGTCAAGTCAGCATGCCCCTTTTGCCCTGGGCTACACACGTGCTACAATGGCCGGGACAATGAGATGCAATCTCGCGAGAGTGAGCCAACCTCAAAAACCCGGTCTTAGTTCGGATTGCAGGCTGCAACTCGCCTGCATGAAGTCGGAATCGCTAGTAATCGCCGGTCAGCTACACGGCGGTGAATACGTTCCCGGGCCTTGTACACACCGCCCGTCACACCATGGAAGCTGGCTTAGCCCAAAGTCATTACCCTAACCCTGCAAAGGGAGGGGGATGCCTAAGGCAGGGCTAGTGACTGGGGTGAAGTCGTAACAAGGTAGCCGTACTGGAAGGTGCGGCTGGATCACCTCCTTTTTTGACAAAAATAGGTTTTTGTTTCTTACATTTTTTGCATATTTTGCATATTCTATTTATAAAATCTAACACCTAAAAAAGTCCAAAAAATAATATGTCATTTTACAAAAATTCTTTCATTTTTTTTACCTTCTTTGTTTTTGCTTTGAAAAAGCTTCCTTTTTCAAAGGAAGGCTTCTTACATTTTACAAAGTAAAATGTACTAAAAACACAACCTTGGTTTTAAAGAAACTAAATATTTTTGATGCATTTGACTCTGTCAAAAAATGAAGCTTTTTATAAGCCTTGTTTTAAATTTTACGATATTTAGAACTTTTTTTCTCGAAAAAAATAGGAATAAAATACGAAATTTACATAAATTTTACCTTTTATATTTTTAGTATTAAAAAGACGTAACTTGATAAATCTAAGTTACTTTAGTCAGAATAGATTAAAAATATAAAAAAGGAAATTAAACTAAATACGTAAAGTATTTTGTATTAAAAAAATATTACAAGTATAATTTACATATCGCGGGATAGAGTAGTCTGGTAGCTCGCAAGGCTCATAATCTTGAGGTCGCAGGTTCAAATCCTGCTCCCGCCAATGTGGTGATAGATCTTTTTCTTCTTTACTTTCTTATTTTAAGTATAAGTTTAGAAATATTGTGTTTACACTTTTCTTCTACAAAATTAAAAAACTATCTCTTTTATAAAAGGTATACTGAAATACCTTTTATGCCTGTTTAGCTCAGTTGGTTAGAGCGTCCGTCTCATACGCGGATTGTCACTAGTTCAAATCTAGTAACAGGCAAACAAATATTATTCAAATTCCAGATTCAGTTTTTTAAAGTTTCTCTTTCTAAACTTAAAAATCTTTAGAAGTAATTAAAGTTTTATAATCCGTGCGATTACTCTTGTTTTTTTTTTAACTTCAGTTTTGTTTCTTACAAAAAACGGACCTTTTAATGGTTCTTTGTTTTTATAGGGTAGAAACTATAGACGCATCAAAGTTTAGAAAAATTTAGAATACTTGTGTTTTATTTTTTCTAAGATATAATAAGTATTGAACTTCAATCTTTAAAAAAAAAACTTTATTATTCTCTTATTATGTCACACTCTGTAAAAATTTACGATACATGTATTGGTTGTACACAATGTGTACGAGCTTGTCCTACTGACGTTTTAGAAATGGTTCCTTGGGATGGATGTAAAGCAGAACAAATAGCTTCTGCGCCCCGCACAGAAGACTGCGTTGGATGTAAACGCTGCGAATCAGCATGTCCTACTGATTTTTTAAGTGTACGTGTTTATATGGGTTCTGAAACAACCAGATCTATGGGGCTAGCTTATTAAATTAAAAAGTCTTTTCTAGGTTTCCTTAGATTTTGTTTCACAAAATCTAAGTGGAACCCTTCTTATTAATTTATATACTTTTCATAAAAAATATAAGTGGTGTTTTGATATTTGTACGTACGTTTAGGTCTCATTTTTTTTACAAAAAACGTAAGTGAAACAAAATTGAGAGAAATCTCTAGAAAATTTATAAATTTTTACTTTTTATAAGATCAAAATATACTAAAACTCCGGCATAGATTTTGTGAGACTAAATTTGTTCATATTTTTACAAAGCAAAAACTTACAAAAATTTAGAGAAAGGATGGTCCTACATTTTATTTTGTAAAGTATAAGACATTAATCTTTAGTTTTAGTAAATTTTCATGTAATGAAGATATAGAAAATACAGATCCATCTTTAATTTTGACTTTGTAAAAATTACAGAAGATCAATTACTGCAAGTCATGTGTCCTTCGGACGAATTGCCTTAGATTTACAAAGCAAACCTAAAGCCATGCATCTTTAGATGATTGCCTTACATTTTACGAAGTAAAATGTATGGCCATGAATAAGGAAGAAATTAGACTTTATTTTTTATACAATTAAAAAAACTGCTTATTTTATTCTTTATAAAAAAATAAAATAAAATAAAAATCATAAATAAAAGAAAAATCTTTTTTATTAATTATTGTATTAAAAACATTCGTCTTGCGGACAAATTGCCACAGGCCAATTGTCTGTAAGACTATTGGTTTTTGGAAGTAAAAAGTAATCCAGTAAAAGGCGCAGTCACAGATTTATTTCATAGATAAATATTTTTACAAATATACGTTTTTATACACTTTAGTTCTTTAAGATGAACTTATTTTGTGTAGAGATTGTTTTACTTAAAATCTATCTGTTAAATTAGTTGCTTTCTATTTTGTCTGGTAACGCCGCTTTTTGTTTTACAAAATTGAGTTTTTCTTCAAAAAATGAGAAAAGCTAAAATTGTTTTTATATTTTCCTTTACAAAAAAGTAAAGTAAAAATAAATTGTTTCTGAATGTTAACCTTATTTACTAAAAGTGTAGATTTTTACGAGATAAAAATGTATAAAATATAAGAACCTCATTTTTTTCTACTTTGTAAAATGTACGTTAAATTTAGTGAAAATTTTTATAAGTTTGACTTTCAATTTTGACTTTTTGTAAAATAAAAAGTCAAACCTAGAGAATTTCAAATTTTGTTACAGAAAATTGAATGCACTTCATTTTTATTCGCAAAAAATTTGATACCTATTTTATAGGTTTACATTTTATTAGATCTTTTCTCTATTTATATCTCATGGCCTTGCATTTTACAAAATAAAATGCAAAGCAATCGATTTTCCATCAATCAAAACAGACTAAATTTATCAAATAGAAATCATTGGCGAAGCAATTGCCGCAGGCCATTGATTGTATTTGATAAATTATAAAAAAGGGAAACAATTTCGTTTTTTTTTCTGAAATTTTAATTTCAATTTTGCTTCACTTAAGCTTTGTAAAATAAAAGCAAAAACTTGGAACTTAGAAAAATAAAATGGTATTTACAGGGTAAATCTTAGGCTTTACTGAGAAAGTTTTTGCATACATTTTAAGTAATAAAAACTAAGATCAAAAAACCCTTTATTTATAATTTTAGTTCCTACTGGGCGATCCAACTAAAATTATAGAGAAGACCGCTTTATTTTATAAGAATACATAAAAAAAGACTTATTTCACAAAATCTAAGTAAAAAAAATTTACAATGCAAAAAGTAAAAAGATGATTTACTGCGTAAATCTTGGTTTTCCCGTAGGGAAAACTTAGAAACTTAGTTAATTAGACCTTCAAAAAATAAAATGAGTATTTTAATTGAGGATGTCTCTAAAACTTTTGGAAAGTTTATTGCTCTTGATCATGTTAATTTAGAAATTGAGACAGGAACTCTAGTTGCTCTTGTAGGCCCTTCAGGGTCAGGTAAATCCACCCTTTTAAAAACTATTGCTGGTTTAGAAAAACCAGATCAAGGGCGGGTTTGGCTTTACGGAAAAAACGCATCTCTTATTTCTATACAAAAACGAGAAATTGGGTTAGTTTTTCAAAATTATGCTCTTTTTCACAAAATGAACGTTTATCAAAATATAGCATTTGGTTTGCACGTTCGAGAAAAATCCCCTTCTATTGTAAAAGAACGTGTAGATCATCTTTTACAAACCATTCAGTTGGAAAAACTTGCTCATCGATTTCCATCCCAATTGTCTGGTGGACAAAGACAACGAGTTGCTTTAGCCCGAGCTTTGTCTTTTGAACCTAAAATTCTTTTACTAGATGAGCCGTTTGGTGCTCTAGATAGGAGAATTAGAAAAGGATTACGATATTGGTTGAGAAAATTACACGATCAATCAATTATTACTACAGTTTTAGTAACACATAATTATCAAGAAGCTGTTGAATTAGCGGATGAGATTGTTGTTTTTACTAAAGGGCATGTAAAAGAAATACTTGAGCCCAAGTCCCTTCTAATTAAATCTAAAGTTTAATCTTTTTTAAAATTATTTCTCTAAATTTACTTTTTTATATTTGACACATTTTACTTTAGTTTTGGCGTATTACATTTTGTTTCACAAAATGTACAGAAACCAAATAAAATATGCTAAATCTGAAAAGCTGAATTGTTTGTGTTTTACACATTTTGTTTCACAAAATGTGGACAAAAAATACATTTTTTGTAAGAAAACTTTAGAAGTAAAATATCTTATTATAAATATAAAGAAACATTATGTCCCGCTATCGAGGCCCTCGTTTGAGAATTACAAGAAAACTTGGAGATTTACCAGGATTAACAAAAAAAGTGCCAAAAGATTCCAAAAAAAGAACACCTGGCCAACATGGTATAGATCCTGAAAAAAAGGAAAAACAAATGGAAAGAAAGAGAAACCAATATGGTATTCGACTTTGGGAAAAACAAAAAGTATGTTATAATTATGGTATTACTGAAAACCAATTGTTAGGTTACGTACGGGAAGCAAAAAAAATAAAAGGATCTACTGGAAAAGTGTTTCTTGAATTATTAGAAATGCGCGTAGACAATATTGTTTTTAGACTTGGTCTTACTCCTACAATAGTTGCAGCTCGACAGTTAGTAAATCATGGACATATTCTTGTAAATGATAAAAAGGTAACAATACCTAGTTATCAATGCAAACCAAAAGATATTATTGCTCTTTCTAAAAAAAAACAGTCCCAAAATGTAATAACAGAATTTGTCAATAGTCAAAATATTATTAAAACACCCCCTCATTTAAGTTTTCAAAAAGAGAACTTGACTGGCAACGTAAAGGGAATTATTACACGTAAATGGGTAGGTCTTCAATTAAAAGAGCTTCGTGTTATTGAATATTGTTCTCGTAAACTTTAATATTTGCTTTATTTTTTATTTTAAGTTTCGCTTAAAAAATAAGTTTATATTTACAGAACAAATAAAAAAAATTATATACTTTTGTTGAAATCAAAAATGAAAAGAATTGAATCAAAAAAAAACGAAATCGTATTGAAATGGAAGGTATTGTAACTCAATGTCTTTCTAATGGAATGTTTCGAATCAAATTAGAAAATGGGTTTCTTGTAATTGCTCATTTATCCGGTAAGATTAGACGAAACTACGTTCGTATATTACTAGGTGACAACGTCACTGTAGAGCTAAGCCCATATGATTTAACTAAAGGTCGAATTGTTTACCGTATTCGACAAAAGAGCTGATAAGCTTAATTTAAACCTTATTGAATTGTATGCTTCGCAAGAAGGTGCGAAGCACGGATGCAAAAATCTATTTTACGGTGTCCTGTTTATATTGATTTACTTTAGTAAATCTTGGTTTTTCCTATGGAAAAACTTAGATATTCTGTAGTTAGAAATTTACAAAATAAATTTAACCATAAAAAAATTAAACATATATTTTGGACTTTGTTTTTGGTACATTTGACTTTAGTTTTAGTCTCTTTTTTGTCTCTTTTGACTTTGTAAAAAGAGAAGAAGTAAAAACTATGTAAAATGGAAGTAGCAAAAACACCAAATACTTTTTTTGTCAAAAATCCTATATTTTGTTTTTAAAAACCTGAGACGTTTATTATATAATAAAATGTGGTTAAATTTTTACTGATATTTCGTTAACGGAACTTAGTAAAATATAATATTATCTACTGACATTTTGTTACACAAAATGTAATACTTACCCTTTTTGTTTCTAAAAAGAATGTTTCATTTAAATTTTGTTCCACAAAATCTATGAAAACTTAGGGTAAATAATCAACTTTTTTAATTTTAAATTTATGAAAGTACGTGCCTCCGTGAAAAAAATGTGTGATAATTGTCGTTTAATTAGAAGAAAACGGAAAGTGCTTGTTATATGTTCAAACCCTAAGCATAAACAACGCCAAGGATAAAACTTTAAGATTAAAAAATTTTTAAAGCAAGATTTTTTTCTAAGTTTTGCTCTAAAAAAAAATTTTGTGCATAAATTTACAATAAAATAGAAAACATTCTATTTAATTGATAAATTTCTATTATAATTTTTAAAGTTATATTAAGAATTACGTTTTTAAGCATAAAGCTTACTTGGCTTTCTAACATTTTATGAAATAAAATGTAAGAAGCAAGGCTGTGTTTTTAGTACATTTTACATAGTTTTGACTTCTTCTCTTTTTACAAAGTTAAAAGAGACAAAAAAGAGACTAAAACTAAAGTCAAATGGAAGAAGCCTTCCTTTTTCAAAGCAAAAACAAAGGCTTCGCAAGAAGGTGCGAAGCACGAGATGCTTAGTATTTATTATTTATACATTTTGTGAAACAAAATGTAAGAAGCCAAAACTAAGGCTTCGTAGAAGCTTCTTTTCACAAAGTGAAAAGCAAGGCTTTAATAAAAATAAAAAAACAACTTGTTTGCTAAAAATTTATTACCGCTTTTGCTCTATATTTCAAAAAGCAAAAAAAGCCTAATAAAAACCTTAGAAAAGCAATTAAGGTAGTTTTTTTTTTATAAAGTGAAACTGTACAATGTTGAAGGCCTAAGCATTTCGTTTTACTTAGATTTTACAAGATAAAATCTGCGGCTTTCATTTTGACTTTGTAAAAATGAAGAGTCAATAAAATAACAACTTTATTTCTAATTTTTTAAAAAACTAAAATATGGTAAGAGAATCAAGAAAATTTGCCCTGAAAAAATCAAAAAAAAAGTTTTAATGGGGGTTGCCCACATCCAGGCTACCTTCAATAACACTATTGTAACTATAACAAACTCAAAAGGAGAGGTTATTTCGTGGTGCTCTCCCGGTGCCTGTGGTTTTAAAGGAGCTCGTAAAAGTACGCCTTTTGCAGCAAAAACAGCCGCAACAACAGCAGCCAAACGATGTGTTGATCAAGGAATGAAACAAGCTAAAGTAATTGTAAAAGGGCCCGGCGGAGGAAGAGAAACTGCTATTCGTGGTCTTCAAGAAGCTGGTCTTCAAATTACTTTAATTCGTGACATTACCTCAGTTCCTCACAATGGATGTAGACCTCCTAAAAAGAGACGTATTTAAATTTAGATTTTTTTTATACTAAAATCGAGTTTTTTATCTTTTGGCTTTCTATTTTGTAAACTTTACTTTGCCTATTATATGTTTGTTTTACTTAGATTTTGTGAAGCAAAATCTATACAAAATAAAATTTGATGAGATCAAAATGTTCTTATTCGTGGTTCGCATCTTTTTGCGAAGCAATTCCTACTTGGTAAAGTCCTAGACTTAGAAAGCCCATATTTCTAAGTTTTGATTTTGTTAAAACCAAGTTTCTGAAATCTCACTTTGTAAATCTTAGTGAAACCTAATTATTTATTTCATAAAATCTAGGCGAAATAAAATGTAAAGCAAAGAAAGGATTCGGTATTTTTGCCTTGCAAAAACAAACAATCGCATTTTACAAAACAAAATGTAAGCAAGAAAAATACAATACATTTTTCTTTAGTAAGAATATATAATTGATGATAAAAACTTTACTTACATGTATTGAATCGAAAGTAGAAAGCAATCGTAGTTTATATGGTCGATTTCAATTAGGTCCCTTTCAGTTAGGACAAGGTCTTACTGTAGCAAACGGGTTAAGAAGGAGTATGCTTTCTGAATTGACTGGAATTGCTATTGTAGCTGTGGAAATTAAAGAAGCAATTCACGAATATTCTACTTTAAAGGGAATACAAGAATCCGTATTTGACATATTATTAAATTTAAAACAAATTGCTATAAAAAGTCAGTTACCACTTAACTCGCCTCAAATCGGGTTCTTGCAAGAATCAGGCCCTACTATAGTTAGAGCATGTGACTTAAAACTACCCCCTTCTATTCAAGTAGTAGATCCACAACAATACATAGCTACCATTAGTCGTGATGGAAATTTAAAACTAAAAATTTTAATTTGGCAGGGAAAAAATGAGTCTGTTCAGCCATTTTCTATTTCTTTTCAAAAAACGAATGTAAAGGGAGTAGATTTACAAAAAGAAGAAGAAGTAAAATCAAATTTGGACGAACCTTTAGTAAATAAGAAAATAAATAATAAACAGATAACAAAAAATTTAAGCTTTTTTTTACGTGATAGCTTTTTATATTTTGATTCTTTAACAGAGCAGCTCGAAATAAATTCATTAAAAAATGTAAATGTAGAAGATAAAAAAAGACTAATTGATCATAAAAGAAAAAGTTTTTTATTGAATTCAGAAAAAGAAAAAAAACCTTTCTTCTATTTTAAATTAGATTCCATTTTTACCCCAGTTAACAATGTCAATTTTATTGTAGAAGTTGATGATAACTTGGAAGAGCCAAAAGACCGTATAATTTTAGAAATTTGGACAAACGGCACTATTAAACCACGTGATGCGATATATGGCGGTGCAAAGGCTTTAATAAAACTTTTTGGCTCCTTTCAGACTATACTGCCAACGGGAAGTTTATTGAATTTAGGTAATACGTCCCAAAAATCTTATACTCAAGAAAAAATGTTAAACCCTTTTACTTCAATTAGGGAATCGCATAAAATAAACAGTTTAGCCTATACTCAAAAATCTAATTTTAGAAGCTCCTATCTTTACTCATTACGTTTACAAACTAAAGAGACTTCAGTTAAGAAAAAGTCTTCCAATTTTATTTCTTTTTTTCCACAAAACTGGAAGGAGCGCTTTAAAGATCCTAACCTTTCTTCTTTAAATGAAAAATCAGAAAAACGTCTTTCTTTGCAAAGTGAAAATTTAAACAATAAAAAAGTGGCTAATGAAAATCCAATTTCTTTATCGAAACACACTAATAAAATTGATAAAAAAAATTTGAGTTTCAGAAAAAAAGAAAATAAATTAGTATCTAATGATTTAAACTTCTTAGATATTGAAAATTTAGACTTTTCCTTGCGCCTTTTTACAGTATTAAAACAAGCAAATATTCACACTCTAAGAGATCTTGTTCAATATTCTCGCGAAAACCTTTTGTCGATTAAGGGACTAAATGATAAGTTTGTTGACCAAATTGAAAAGAAGCTGAGTAAAGTAGAATTTTCTTTACTAAAATAATTAAATTCGATTTTTCTCAGTTTTTGTAAA
This sequence comes from Picea glauca, assembly GCA_000966675.3. Taxonomy (NCBI): domain Eukaryota; kingdom Viridiplantae; phylum Streptophyta; class Pinopsida; order Pinales; family Pinaceae; genus Picea; species Picea glauca. Next base: position 20,052 of record JZKD02S1656008.1, read on the forward strand.
ATAAAATTTGGACAAAAATGCGTTTTTTGTAAGAAATAAATAAATTATTTAGAGGTTGCACTTAGATTTACAAAGTAAATCTTAGGTCACTTGGTTTTAACTACGTTAAAACTTAGATTTACTTTAGTAAATCTTGGCTTTACAAAATGTATGGCGTAATGCCTCTTACATTTTATGAAATAAAATGTACTAAGAAGCAGGTTTCCCTGGTAGTAGTCTTTTTGCTACTTCCATTTTACATAGTTTTAGTCTCTTTTTTGTCTCTTTTTACAAAGTCAAAAGAGAAGAAGTCAAAATATAAAAAAGGAAAAACTAAAGTCAAATGTACTAAAAACAAAGAAGCACGGCTAAGCAATTTCCGCAGGACATTGGATTTTTATTTAAGCAAAAGTCAATTTCACAAAAAAAAATGGGTTTCTCTTAGATTTTATCTCCTAAAATCTATGAAAACTTGGTTTTAGGAGATTCTACTTGGTAAAATATAAGTAGCAAAACTTAGAGTGCTTACAAAAAATGCATTTTTTGTCCAAATTCAATTTTTGCTAGTAAAATAATTAAAGAAATCTTTCTTTTTTTTTAATGTGCTTACATTGTAAAAAGTTAGAAGAAATGTTTTCTTTAAGCTTTTTGTTTCGGATAGTTTTTGCTTTGCAAAAACTATAGAAACTTGGTTTTTCTAAGTTTCTATACATTTTGTTTCACAAAATGTAAGAAGCCGAAACCAAGATTTACTTTAGTAAATCCTTAGGAAAAACTTAGAGTTTAAATTCTTATACATCTAATCTCAATTAGTCTTTAAATTTTTATAAAATAAAAACAGAAATAGCAAATACTTTTTAAGCAAAATAAAAAAAGTAAGAATTCACATATATTTTTATAGGAGGATTTTAAATTGACTCAAACACTATCTATCACCGCTACTGGGCGTAGGAAATCAGCTGTGGCTCAAATTAAATTAATTTTAGCCCCTAATAACGATGGACAGTTTATCATTAATGGAAAAAAAAGTGTAGATTATATGCAAAAACATGATTTTTCTCTTTTCGTATTGCAAGCACCTTTAAACACTACAAAATTAACAAATAAATATAATATTTTTGTTAAAGTTGAAGGCGGTGGATTGACGGGTCAGGCAAAAGCAATACAACTAGGTATTGCACGAGCTCTTTGTAAAACAGAAAACAAGCTGGATTATCGTCCATCTTTGAAAAAACAAGGTTATCTTAGCCGTGATTCGCGAAACAAGGAACGTAAAAAATATGGTTTGAAAAAAGCACGTAAAGCCCCACAATTTTCTAAACGTTAAATTTTTGTCTTATTTCACGTTTATTTTACAAGGTGAAGTATAAGAAGTATAAGCACAACTCTAAGTTTTTCCGTAGTTGTGTTAAAATTTAGAACAAAAAGCAAAAACTTAGAAAAAGTTTTAAATTCACCTGTTCTTTCGATCCTGTTTTCTTTTTATGAAAACAAGATCGAGGAATTGCACCTTTCATTTTTACTTAATTAAATTAATCATTATAAAAGTACCGCTTTTATAAAGATATAAAGAACATTCTTATAAACGTTTCACTAAGTTTAAAAATTTTTGATTTTCCTTTGGTTTCCAAGATAAAGCCTTTGATTTTGTTTTTACAAAATGAAAACAGGATGCATGGCCTGTGGTAACTAATCTTTGATCCATAGAAAGTTTCATTTTTCTAATAAAAACTTAGAATGTCTAAAAATTACAAAACAAGTTTTGCTTTATAGTATTGTTTTACTAAGTTTTGCTACGCAAAGCTAGAAGCAAATCGGTCTACAATTTTGTGTTCGGCTTAGATTTTGTTTTACAAAATCTAAGCCGAACACAAAATCAATTAAAAAGAAAAACTAATATGTCTACTACTACTACAGAAATTATTGAAAAATTAAAAGGTCTTACTCTTTTTGAAAGTTCTCAATTAGTTTCTCAGATTGAAGAAACTTTTGGGGTTGATGCAAGTCTCCCTGTTGGTGGAGGAGCTGTGGCATCTGCTGCAGATGGAGGTTCTAAAGAAGCCGTGGAGGAAAAAACAACTTTTGATGTTATTTTAGAAGAGGTGGCTGGAGATAAGCGAGTAGCTGTTCTTAAAGTTATTAGAAATCTTACCAGTCTAGGTTTAAAAGAAGCTAAAGAATTTACTACATCTCTTCCAAAGACTATCAAAGAATCTGTATCTAAAGAAGAAGCTGAAGCAGCTAAAAAACAATTAGAAGAATCTGGAGGAAAAGTAAAAATAAATTAATCAATTTCCTCGTCTTTTTATTCCATAAAAGTAAATTACACTTTACTTCTTTTTTCTTGCATAAATATATTTAGTTGCTTCGCAAGAAGGTGCGAAGCACGGTTTGCGATAGGCGTGCAAAAGGTTGTGATAAAATTTTAAGTTTGATTTATAAGTCTAAGTTTTCGCTTTGCAAAAATAGAATTTATATTGCTTCGCAAGAAGGTGCGAACCACGATTTGTGATTTTGCTACTTACATTTTACTTTGTAAAATCTACTAAAAACACTAAATGCTTTTTTTGTAAGAAGTAAATCTGTTTCTATTTTGTTTACAAAATAGAAACAGATTTTATAAAGTGAAATGTCAAAATTTAAAAAGAAATTTTTGTCTTGTTTCTATCAAATAAAAGTACCAACTACACAGGATAAAATTGAACAAAAAAACACATAAATAAATAAAAACTAAAACTATATTAGTTATTAGGAGATAGTAAGAGTGAAAATTACGTTAAAACAAATGGTTCAAGCTGGGTTGCATTTTGGCCATCGAACTCAAAAATGGAACCCAAAAATGGCCCCATATATATATAGGAAACAAGACGGTATACATATAATTGATTGCGTTAAAACTTACTTTTATTTACAAAGTGTTTCAAAAACTTTAACAAAACTTGCTTCTCAAGGAAATACCTTTTTGTTTATTGGAACAAAGAAAGAGGCTACTTCTTTGGTTGCAAAAACTGCTTTAATTTGTGAATCTTTCTTTGTCAATCAAAGATGGTTAGGAGGAATGTTAACAAATTGGAACACAATGAAAAAATCAATTGCCAGGTTAAATGAATTTGATTTACCAGAGTGGCAAAAAAAATCAAAGCAGTTGGACAAAAAGGAAGCTGCTATTATAAAAAAAGAAAAAGATAGACTGGAAAGATATTTGGGTGGCTTAAAAAATATGGTTGCTATCCCTGATGTAGCAATTATTGTAGGTCAAGTAGAAGAAATGAACGCTGTTCGCGAATGCCAAAAGCTTGGAATACGAAGTGTTACTATCTTAGATACAAATTGTGATCCAACTTTAGCTGACTTATTTATTCCAGCAAATGATGACTCTGTCGCTTCTTTAGAACTTATTTTAACTACACTATCAGAAGCAATAAAAGATGGACGAAAAATTTTTAAAGAAAAAAATATAAGCAATTTTTCTCAAAAAGAAAGAGGAAAATTTAAAAAAGAGGGCTTTCGCAAAACAAAAACTCTTAGAACAAGAAAAGGCTAATTTTTTATTAAAGTTTTTGACTTAGAGGAAATAAGTGAACATCTTTCCATTTTTATAAAATTTGAGTTTTTTCTAACTTTCGGTTTATTACGTTTTGTGAAATAAAATATGCAAAAAAGGTTTTGATTTTATAAACAGGTTTAAACCTGTTTATAAGATCAAGGTTTATACTTTTTATTAGATAACCACCATAAGAATATTTTTTTGATGTAGTAACTTAAAACATTATTCTTTTATTTCGTATATTTAAATTGAAAAAATGAAATAATTTGACATAAATTGTTTCTTTTTTGTATTTTTGCTGTATTTTGATTTTATTTAAATTTTACGTCATTATATGTATTTGCCTACATTTTGTAGAGCAAATAACTTTCTTATATTTTATTACGTTAACTATGCGGATAATATAAGTAGCCTATTCTTTCCAAAGTCTTGTTTTGCAAAACTTTTAGGGAATTGCCATAAAGCTATAATAAAATAAAAAATTTATAAAAATCTTATTTTATTTAGTAAATAAGATAATGGTAAGGCAAACTGTTATTTTAGTTTGTTTTTTAGACATGTTTAGTTTTTACAAGGTAAAAACTACAAAAGATTAAAAGATTAATTATTCAAAGATGCGTGACTTTCATTTTTTTTATGGAAGCAAAACAATCTAAAATCGCAGAATTTGAAAATGTCAGCATTATTATGAGTGGTAAACAAATTTTTTATTTTGGAGAATAACGCTATGACAATAGCGATTGGTAAAACCCAAGAAAAAGATAGTTGGTTTAGCACAGTAGACGACTGGCTTCGTCGTGATCGATTTGTTTTCGTTGGTTGGTCAGGTGTTTTATTATTTCCCACAGCTTATCTTGCATTAGGTGGCTGGCTTACAGGAACTACATTTGTAACTTCATGGTATACACATGGTCTTGCTTCTTCTTACTTAGAAGGATGTAACTTTTTAACAGCAGCCGTTTCTACACCAGCAAATAGCATGGGTCATTCACTTTTATTTTTGTGGGGACCTGAAGCTCAAGGCGACTTCACTCGTTGGTGTCAATTAGGTGGTCTTTGGGCTTTTGTTGCTTTACATGGAAGCTTCGGTTTGATTGGTTTTATGCTTCGACAATTTGAAATTGCTCGTTCTGTAAAACTTCGACCTTATAACGCTATAGGATTTTCTGGACCAATTGCCGTTTTTGTTTCAGTTTTCCTAATTTACCCTTTAGGCCAATCTGGTTGGTTTTTTGCTCCTAGTTTTGGTGTAGCAGCAATTTTCCGATTTATTCTGTTTTTCCAAGGTTTTCATAACTGGACATTAAATCCTTTTCACATGATGGGTGTTGCTGGTGTACTAGGTGCAGCTTTACTTTGTGCTATTCATGGTGCAACAGTAGAAAACACTTTATTTGAAGATGGTGATGGAGCAAACACATTCCGTGCTTTCAACCCAACACAAGCAGAAGAAACTTATTCTATGGTAACAGCTAACCGTTTTTGGTCTCAAATTTTTGGAGTAGCTTTTTCAAACAAACGTTGGTTACATTTCTTTATGTTATTTGTACCAGTAACAGGCCTTTGGATGAGTGCTTTTGGTGTAGTTGGACTTGCTTTAAATTTACGTGCATACGATTTTGTTTCTCAAGAAATCCGTGCCGCTGAAGATCCAGAATTTGAAACATTTTACACAAAAAACATTCTATTAAACGAAGGAATTCGTGCGTGGATGGCTGCACAAGATCAACCACATGAAAAACTAGTATTCCCAGAGGAGGTATTACCACGTGGAAACGCTCTTTAATGGTACATTGACTGTAGGCAGTCGCGATCAAGAATCAACTGGCTTTGCTTGGTGGGCTGGAAATGCTCGACTTATCAATTTGTCAGGTAAACTACTGGGTGCGCATGTTGCGCACGCAGGGTTAATTGTGTTTTGGGCTGGTGCAATGAATTTATATGAAGTTGCACATTTTGTTCCGGAAAAACCTATGTATGAACAAGGATTAATCTTATTACCTCACTTGGCTAGTCTAGGATATGGTGTAGGCCCTGGGGGTGAAATCACAGATACTTTTCCTTACTTTGTTTCTGGTGTTCTTCATTTAATTTCTTCAGCTGTATTAGGTTTTGGTGGTGTTTATCACTCACTTATTGGACCAGAAACTCTAGAAGAATCTTTTCCTTTCTTTGGTTATGTTTGGAAAGATAAAAACAAAATGACGACTATTCTTGGTATACATCTAATTATCCTAGGAATTGGTGCGTGGCTTTTAGTATGGAAAGCTCTTTATTTTGGTGGTGTTTATGACACATGGGCTCCAGGTGGTGGAGACGTTCGTATTATATCAAATCCAACAATAAGTCCTGGAGCAATTTTTGGTTATCTTTTAAAATCACCTTTTGGTGGTGATGGCTGGATTGTAAGTGTAGACAACTTAGAGGACATTATTGGTGGACATATTTGGATAGGGACTCTTGAAATCATCGGAGGTGTGTGGCATATTTTAACTAAACCTTGGGGATGGGCCCGCCGTGCCTTTGTTTGGTCTGGTGAAGCTTACCTATCATACAGTCTTGCAGCAGTTTCCCTAATGGGTATTGTTGCTTGTTGTATGTCTTGGTTTAATAATACAGCTTACCCTAGTGAATTTTACGGACCTACAGGTCCAGAGGCTTCTCAATCTCAAGCATTTACTTTCTTAGTTCGTGACCAACGGTTAGGTGCTAACGTAGCATCAGCACAAGGTCCTACAGGTTTAGGTAAATATTTGATGAGATCACCAACAGGTGAAATTATCTTTGGGGGCGAGACAATGAGGTTCTGGGACTTCCGCGGACCATGGCTTGAACCATTACGTGGTCCTAATGGATTAGATCTAAACAAATTAAGAAATGATATTCAACCTTGGCAAGAACGTCGTGCTGCAGAATATATGACACATGCGCCCCTGGGTTCATTAAACT
>JZKD02S1656008.1:71586-84672 GCA_000966675.3 Picea glauca
ACTAAATAAATAAACTAAATAGGCTTACATTTTATTCTATAAAATGTATAAGAAATAAAATGAAACATAAAGATATCTTAGGATCCTCAGAGACTACACGCGAATCACCCTCTTACTCTTTTCAATTTGATAATTACAAACAACATCATCAACCTGAGCAAAAACAGTCTCTTCAACTTGAGTTCTTTGAGTGGTTTATAGGATTTGCAGAAGGTGATGCGACCTTTTCCATGCGGCAAGAGGATGGGCGACTCCGATTTTTATTTGAAGTGGGCCAAAAAGACCCAAAGGTTCTTTATAAAATTAAAAAAACCTTAGGTTTTGGGAGAATTTCCTCTTTTACTCGGAAATATTGTACTGAGAAAGACCCAGGGGAAGCTAATATTCCAAAAATGCAAGAGGTCAAATATTGGCGTTACACTGTAGAGGACAGAAGGGGTCTTCAACGTATCATGTCAATTTTCAATGGCAATCTTGTACTCCCAAAGCGACGTGCTCAATTTGAGAACTGGGTTTTTAAAACAAAGATATTTCATTCTAGTGATTTTTCTTTTAATCCTCGTCTTGTGTTGCCCTCGTTAACCACAGCATGGATTTCTGGTTTCATAGAAGCAGAAGGCTGTTTTTATGCTAGTTTCACAAACCCCTCTCCACGATCTGTGATTCCTAAGAGGCTCACCCAGAAGTTGACCATAACTCAACAGGACATATGCGGGGAGAGAGATATTTTAAAAGATATTTCGCTTCTTTTTGGAAGTCGGGCCAACACTTACTTAGTAAAACCACCAGATTGTTACAGGATTGAAATATCCTCATTGGACAGCCATAAGAAAGTGGTAGGCTATTTGCAAACCTTTCCTCTTCAAGGGAACAAAAAGATTGCATTTCGTCGATGGTGGCGCGTTTACTTGGCTAGGTTAAAAGGTGATCATTTAGACAAGGCTCAGTTACCAAAATTACAAGATCTTTGTAAGGCGATTAACAATCCTTCTTAGATTCTTTATTTCTTCCACCAGGGAAACCTGGTGGAAGAAATAAAAACACGACATGCTCAAAATGTTTGTAATAAAAAAAAGAAAAAAAAGAAAAGAGACTAAATAAGGTTAGCTGTTGCCATTGCCGTCAGAAAATGCATTTTCTGGATAATGTGTTTATTTCGATTTTACTTTAGTTTTAGTATATTTTTATAAAATAAAAATATACTAAAACTATGTAAAATCGACACACAACATTTTGGCATGTGCTAATCTTAGAAATTGAGGGTTGAAGATATAGTCCACCCAGTAATAAGATTTTTTTAAAGCTTATTGCTAGCATCACATTGCTGCAGGTATTCTGGGAGTACTAGCAGGTCTTTTCCATCTTTGTGTAAGACCGTCTCAACGTCTTTACGATGGTTTAAGAATGGGTAATATTGAAACAGTTCTTTCTAGTTCAATTGCAGCTGTTTTTTGGGCAGCTTTTGTCGTAGCCGGAACTATGTGGTATGGTTCTGCTACAACGCCGATTGAGCTTTACGGTCCTACCCGTTATCAATGGGATTTAGGATTCTTTCAGCAAGAAATTGAGAAACGAGTTCAGGAAAATTTGACTCAAGGACAAACACCTTCACAAGCTTGGTCGAAAATACCAGAAAAACTTGCTTTTTACGATTATATCGGAAATAACCCCGCAAAAGGAGGTCTTTTCCGAGCAGGTGCCATGAATAGTGGTGATGGTATAGCTGTAGGCTGGCTAGGTCATGCAGTTTTTAAAGATAAACAAGGAGAATCTCTTTTTGTTCGTCGTATGCCAACTTTTTTTGAAACATTTCCAGTATTGCTTATAGACAAAGATGGCATTGTACGAGCAGATGTACCTTTCCGTCGAGCTGAATCTAAATATAGTATAGAACAAGTAGGAGCTTCTGTAACTTTTTATGGTGGTGAATTAGATGGTGTTAGTTTCACTGATCCAGCAACTGTAAAAAAATATGCAAGACGTGCGCAATTAGGTGAAATTTTTGAGTTTGATCGTGCAACTCTTCAGTCAGATGGTGTTTTTAGAAGTAGCCCTCGTGGATGGTTTACTTTTGGCCACCTTTCTTTTGCTCTATTCTTTTTCTTTGGGCATATTTGGCACGGCGCAAGAACTATTTTCCGAGACGTTTTTGCAGGTATTGATGTAGATCTTGATGAACAAGTAGAATTTGGAGCATTCCAAAAACTAGGTGATGTTTCGACTAGACGACAATCTGTTTAAAAAAAGGTTCCACTGAAATTTTATGCAATAAAACTTAAGACAACCGTGCTTCTTTGTTTTTAGTACATTTGACTTTAGTTTTAGTCTCTTTTTTGTCTCTTTTTACAAAGTCAAAAGAGACAAAAAAGAGAAGAAGTCAAAAGAGACAAAAAAGAGAAGAAGTCAAAACTATGTAAAATGGAAGTAGCAAGAACACTACCTTCTTGCGAAGCCTGTTTTAAGGTTTATTTGTAGATTTTTTTCATTTAAAAATCAAGTTTTATGATATTTAACAAAATTTAAAAAGCTAAAACTTTGTAAGTTTTGTAAGTAAAGTAAACCATTGATATGCTAACACTTTGTATACAAAGTGTTAGCATACCTTTTCTAAGATTTTGATTGATTTCTTTGAAAAAAAATTTTTAGCAAGTGACCGTGATTTACGTTTTTGTAAGACAAAGTATTAACACATCTTTAGTTACCTATAAAAAAAGAGAAGTTCTTGTTTTGCACTATACGTAACATAATATTTAAACTAATCTTTTCTGGAAAAAAAAATATATAAAAACGTATTCGTTTTTATAAAAAATGACACTTTGTATACAAAGCGTTAGCATGTTTTCACTATTTATTTTCTATCTATCTTTGTGTAGCAAAAATAGACAGAAAACGAGATCTAAGCAAAAATTTAGGAAATATTTCATTAAGTTTTTTTGTCAAAAAAAAATTTATTTAGTACATTATATAAAATATAAGGTTTCACATACTTTATGTTTTGCAAAATTTAGGTTTTCTTTGGTTTTTATACATTTTGTTTCACAAAATGTAAGAAGCCAAAACTAAGCATCTTCGATGTCTTGAATTTTGCAAAAAAAAAAATATTAATGAAACAAAATGTAGATATATTTTTTATTTTATAAAAATAGAAAAAAAAATTTATAAGTGGAGAAAACAAGCTTTTTATAATGTTTTTTTAAGCTTTTGCCAAAAAGCATTTTGGCACCAGCTTAGAAAAATCGGCTTCTGTTTACATTTTACAAAGTAAAATGTATACAAAAGCTTCATAATAAATAAAGAGTTTCACAAAATATATGATTATACAGGAGTTTTGTAATAAGAATTTATTAGTTTTTTCAAGCCAAAATATAAGTTTAATAAATCCAATCTTTGATGTTTCGGCAGAAGTATCCGTAGGAAAACACCTTTATTGGCAATTAGGGGGATATCCAGTACATGGACAAGTTCTGATAACTTCTTGGGTAGTTCTTTCTTTAATCGCAATACTTGCTTTAGCTGGTAATACTGACTTGAAAATGAAGCCTCAAGGGTTACAAAATTTAACTGAATATATAACAGAATTTATACGTGATTTGGCTAAAACTCAAATCGGTCCAGAAGAGTATGGTGTTTGGGTTCCCTTTTTAGGAACAATTTTTCTTTTCGTTTTCGTTTCTAATTGGTCTGGAGCATTAATTCCTTGGAGAATTATTGAACTACCAAGTGGCGAATTAGCAGCACCAACTAATGATATTAACACAACTGTAGCTTTAGCACTCTTAACTTCTGTTGCATACTTTTATGCAGGCTTTAGAAAGAAAGGACTGGGTTATTTTAAACGATACATAGAACCTGCAGCTTTTCTTTTGCCTATAAACATTCTTGAAGATTTTACCAAACCTCTATCATTAAGTTTTCGACTTTTTGGAAACATTTTAGCTGATGAATTAGTTGTAGGCGTTTTAATTGCCTTAGTACCATTAGTTGTTCCAATACCACTAATGCTTTTAGGATTATTTACAAGTGCTATTCAAGCTCTTGTTTTTGCTACTTTAGCTGGTGCTTACATTGGCGAATCTCTAGAAGGACATTAAAAGAATAAAATTTTAAATTCTTTCTATTTTTGTATTATTTAAATTCACAAAGTCAAATATTAAATTGTAAAGTAAATAATTAATCATTTGGCTCAGCCAAATCAGTCAATTTTACAATAGATACGAAAACTAAAATTTATAAAAATCAAATTTCGCATACATCTCACTTTGTAAAATGTAAGCAAAACAATCCACTTTCTTCTTATTTTTGCAAAGCAAAATTTGGTTTTCCTGTAGGGAAAACTTAGAGACAAACAAAAAAATTAAACTCTTTATTTTTTTTTTTTAAAAAATTTAAATTTAATTAAAAATTTACTTACCATTATTTTTGGAGAATATTATTATGAATCCACAAATCGCTGCTGCATCTGTTATTGCTGCTGGACTGTCTGTTGGTCTTGCAGCTATTGGTCCTGGTATGGGGCAAGGAACCGCTGCTGGATATGCTGTAGAAGGTATTGCAAGACAACCTGAAGCAGAAGGAAAAATTCGTGGGGCTTTATTATTAAGTTTCGCTTTTATGGAATCTCTTACTATTTACGGTCTTGTTGTAGCTTTAGCTCTTCTTTTTGCTAACCCATTTGCTGGTGGTTAATTCTAAATTTGGTTTCATACAAAAAATGCATTTTTTGTCAGAAAAACTTTTTTACGAAAAGTCTACTTTTGTACATCAAATAAAAACTTAAAACTTCTCTTTTCAGAGAAAACAAAATTTAAAATCAAACTCCTTTTATTTAATGTAATTGTCTTTCTTTAGTTTTTACGTAGTAAAAACTAAAGAAAAACAATTATGTCGGCATAAACTTCATATGTCGAAATTATCCGTTGTTCAGTTTTAACAGAATAAAAATACTGTACATTTTAAATTTTGTCTAAGTTTTTGCGAAACAAGAACTTAGACAAAAAATGTCCTTTTTGTTTTTTTGACATTTTATCTGTATACTAAATTTTCGGGAAACGCTTCCCTTTGGTTTCGAAGAAACAAAGCTTTTTCAAAACCTTTGGTTTTTTCAAATTTAGATTAAATAGACTAAGGGGTACTGTCTAAAATTTGATAAAAAAAGGAATTTTTTTATAAGTAAAAAAACTTAAATAAAAGAAAATCCATATTTTTTGTTGAAAAAACTTAAGCAAAAGCTTAAAAAAAAAAGATATTATTCTACTTTTTCTATACGTTTAAGTCTATTTTGGCAAATAAAAAATAAAATTTCTTACAAAAAATACATTTTTTGTTCAGATTGCGTTTTGTAAAACAAACAGTTTGTGTTTTATACGTTGTATTTTTTGTCGAAAGTATAAGAAGCCGAAACCCACATGTATAAAAATTTAGTGAAACAGGCTTGTAAAAACTAAAGGAGGTTCCCTATGAATTATTTTAATCCTTTGCTAAGTTTACCTTTGCTTTCTCTTAACTTAGGTGAAGGTTTTGGTTTTAATGGAAATATATTAGAAACAAATATCATTAACTTAGCAGTTGTAATCGGAATTGTTGTTTCTCTTGGCGGAGATGCTTTAAGATCACTACTTGAAAACCGAAAACAAACAATTCTAGAAAATTTAAAAGAAGCTGATCAAAGAGCCCAAGAAGCTGCACAACAATTAGCTCAAGCAAAATCTCAGCTAGAATCCGCAGAAAAAAAAGCCACGGATATTGGCGTTCAAGGCAAAAAAACTGCAGAACAGGAAAAACAACAGTTTATTCGTCAAATTCAAGAAGATGTAGAGCGATTGGAACAAGTGAAACAAGAGACTCTTCAATTACAACAACAAAAGGCTGTTAAGCAAGTTTCTCAACAAGTTGTTTCACTTGCTTTAAGCAAAGTAAAAGAAAAGCTTAACAACCGTTCAGATGCTGCCTTTTACACTTCTGTAACTAAATTTAACATTGCACTTTTTACAAATTATAAACCAGTGTAATTTTTTGTTTTCAAGTAATAAACTTTTTTTTTTACTTTTTGATTTCTTTAACTAAAAAAGTTGGAAATTTACAAAGTAAATTTAATCAAAGCAAAATTGAATTTTGTATATTTTTAGTATGTCAAAATATAAGCAGTTTTTACTACTTCTGTTTTACTTTCTAAAATGTATTAAATCTAATGGCTCACATCTTGTTTTACAAAATATTTGAGGAATTGACTTAGTCTTTTTTTATCTTATAAAAATGTAAGAAACAAAAGCCTCCTTGCCAAAATGTATTTTGGCAGTGTTTTGCTACCATTTTGTTTCACTTTGTTTTTCTGGGAGGGATATTTGATAAAGCAAAGAAAAACTTATATTTTTTTACACAAACTGCCAGAAAACAAAATTTTACAAAATGGATTAGTTTAGCGAAGCCTAACAACTGCTTGGTTTTTCTACAAGAAAAACTTATAAAACTCATGGTCCTTAGTTTTTGCTTTGCAAAAACTAGACAATCATCTAAAGATGCGTGGTCCGTAAGACCATTAATCTTAGTTTTTACAAAGTAAAAATTATAGATGTATAAAATATAGAGTAAATGTATTTTTCTCTTTTATTAAATAAAAAAGAAATTTCTACTATAAAAAACACTAAATATTAGGAGTTAGTTAACCAATGGTTAAAATTAGACCCGATGAAATTAGTAGTATTATCCGACAACAGATTGAGCAATACAACCAAGAAGTAAAAGTTGTAAATGTTGGAACTGTGTTTCAAGTAGGAGATGGTATTGCGAGAATTTACGGCCTTGAAAAAGTTATGGCCGGAGAACTTTTAGAATTTGAAGATGGTACTGTTGGAATTGCTCTAAATTTAGAATCTAAAAATGTTGGTTCTGTGTTAATGGGTGAAGGTTTAACTGTACAAGAGGGTACTTCTGTTAGGGCTACTGGTAAAATTGCACAAGTTCCTGTTAGTGATGATTATTTGGGCCGAGTTGTGGATTCATTAGCACGTCCTATCGACGGAAGAGGCGAAATTTCATCAAAAGAAACTCGTCTAATTGAATCGGGAGCTCCTGGTATTATTTCTCGACGCTCTGTACATGAACCTTTACAAACAGGATTAATAGCCATAGACGCTATGATTCCTATTGGACGGGGTCAACGAGAGTTGATTATTGGAGATAGACAGACAGGAAAAACTGCTGTTGCTATTGACACTATTTTAAACCAAAAAGGAAAAGACGTAATTTGCGTTTACGTAGCTATTGGACAAAAAGCTTCTTCTATTGCTCAAGTAGTAAGAAACCTTCAAGAACGTGGTGCTTTAGATTACACAATAATTGTAGCTGCTCCAGCAGATTCTCCCGCAACCCTACAATATCTTGCTCCATATACTGGAGCAGCTCTTGCCGAACATTTTATGTATAGTGGACGACATACTCTGGTTATATACGACGACTTATCAAAACAAGCTCAGGCTTACAGAGAGATGTCTCTATTATTACGTCGACCTCCTGGACGTGAAGCTTACCCTGGAGACGTTTTCTACTTACATTCACGCCTTTTAGAACGAGCTGCCAAACTTAGTGACGAACTAGGTAACGGTAGTATGACTGCTCTTCCAATTGTAGAAACACAAGAGGGTGACGTTTCTGCGTATATCCCAACAAATGTTATTTCTATTACGGATGGACAAATTTTCTTATCAAATGACATTTTTAATGCGGGAATTCGACCAGCTATTAACGTGGGAATTTCTGTTTCACGGGTAGGGTCAGCAGCTCAGCCAAAAGCTATGAAACAAGTAGCCGGCAAACTGAAATTAGAATTAGCTCAATTTGCAGAATTAGAAGCTTTTGCACAATTTGCCTCTGATTTAGATCAAGCTACACAAAATCAATTAGCGCGAGGCCAGCGTTTAAGAGAACTCTTAAAACAGCCGCAAGCATCTCCTCTTTCAGTTCAAGATCAAGTTGCTACCATTTATGTAGGTACGAACGGATATCTTGACAAAATTGAAGTAGAACAAGTGAAAAGTTTTCTAATAGGTTTACGCGATTTTTTAGCTTCAAACAAACCCAAATTTGGTGAAATTATTCAATCTACAAATACTTTTACTGAGGAAGCACAAACAGTCCTAAAAGAAGGAATTGTTGAATTTACTGAAGAATTCAAAGCAAATACTAAGTAAGTCTTTGTTTTAGTATATTTTKACTTTATATTTTTATKWMATAAAAATATACAAAAAATATAAAAAGTCTAATTTTTAGTACATTTTACAAAGTAAAATGTAAAAAGCAAAAACTTAGCCTTGACTCCGTCAAGGCTAGGTTTTCACTCGTGCTTCGCACTTTTTTGCGAAGCATATTTTATGAAATATTTTTTAGCCACAAAATAAAGGTTGACATTCCCTAGATATATCTCTAAACTTTTCATAAGCCCTTGTGGTGGAACGGTAGACACACCAGTTTTAGGAACTGGCGCTTTCAGCGTGTCGGTTCGAATCCGACCGAGGGCATTTTCTGATAAAAAAATTCTTATTTTTTCTAATATTTTCTAAATTTTGCTTCGCAAAACCAAGATTTACTTTAGTAAATCCTATTTAGTTTTGGTAAAACCTTAGTGGAACCTCAAAGGCCACACGTTTTTTACAAAAAATGCATTTTTTGTAAAAAATTTCTAAAAATAATAATAGATCTTTTTTAGAGTTCTGAATTTTACTCTGTAAAATCAGTCTTAAATTTTTTATACGTTATTGCAACGCAGAAACCTGGCTAAGCTCTCGTGTTAGTTTCCAAAGACAAGTTAAACCCAAGATTTATTAAAGTAAATCCTAAGGTTTTTTTATATAAAGATGTGGGAAACAATTTTTTAATTAAAAGGTTGTTTTGTTTCTATTTTTATTTTCAAAATCACAAAAAACTTAAATTTAAACTTTGGCGGTACATTTTGTGAAACAAAATGTAAAGCAAAATATAAAAAAATGCACCCTACTACAAAAGCAGATCTTTTCACAGACAAAAATGAAAATTTTGTAAAGAAGTCTAATTTAAAATAGTTTCTTACAAAAAATGAATTTTTTGTCCAAATTTTATTTTTTATATTTTTACTTTGTAAAAAGAGACTAAATCTATAAAAACCTAAGGTGCTTAGCTTTCAATCCCTAAAGCACCATTTTATTATGTAAAAATTATAGTAGATTTGATTTTTTATTTTCAGTTTTGACTCTTTCTTTTACAACCGCCTTTTAAACCAATAAATTTTTTTAATGTTTTTAGTTTTATAAGTTTTGACTATACAAAAGTTTTAAGTTTTTTGCAAAAATCTAAAAAAGATTAAAAATTAAGAAAGAAACAATTTATTTATTAAAATTAAAATGAAAATTGGGCTTTGTTCTTTTATTTGGTAAAAAAAAGAAAGTCTATATTTTTTTCATAAAAATTTTTAAAAAGGATTTTGCTCTACAAAGGCAAAACCTTAATTTTACTTACATTTTACAAATATGTTTGTAAAATGTATAAAAACTTAAAGAAACATTACGTAAAAAAGTAGTGAAAAAAACAGGCTTTGTTTTCTAAGTTTCACATAAACTTTGCTTAAAATTTTTAGTTTTACTACTCCCATTTGACTTGGTAAAATCTACTAAAGCTCAGTTTCAATAGATTTTGTGAAACAAGATTTTTATAAGGTCTAAATTTTTTGACATTTTAAAAATTAAAACGTAAGCCAAACAAATTTACAAACTTCAGAGTAATACCTAGGTTTTCAAGGTCTTGTTCACAAAGTATGCTTTTAAGTTTTTTGACAAAAAATGCATTTAGTGTTTTTAGTACATTTTACAAAATAAAATGTAAGTAACAAAAACAAAGTAAAGGCAAAACTTAAAAAGCAAGGCTTTAAAAAAGCTTTGTTTCTTCGAAACTAAGGTCGTGTTTTTGCGTAGTTTTTACTTCTTCTATTTTGACTTCTTCTCTTTTTACAAAGTCAAAAGAGACTAAAACTAAAGCAAAAACAAAGGCTTCGCAAGAAGGTGCGAAGCACGAGATGCTTCTTTTGCATAGATGAAATCTATGCAAAACCAAGGTTTTTTAATTGTAACTTTTTAGGAGAAATTCAATGACAATAAGTCCACCAGAACGTGAAACCAAAAAGGTAAAAGTTGTGGTCGATAGAAACCCAACTGAAACCAGTTTTGAAAGATGGGCTAAACCGGGCCATTTTTCTCGAACTCTTTCTAAAGGTCCATCTACAACTACCTGGATTTGGAATCTTCATGCAGATGCGCATGATTTTGACAGTCACACTAGTGATTTGGAGGAAATATCAAGAAAAGTTTTTAGCGCCCACTTTGGTCAATTAGGAATTATTTTTATTTGGTTAAGTGGTATGTATTTTCATGGTGCGCGTTTTTCTAATTATGAAGCGTGGCTAAGTGATCCAATACATATTAAACCTAGTGCTCAAGTAGTATGGCCTATTGTAGGTCAAGAGATTTTAAATGGAGATGTAGGGGGAGGATTTCAAGGAATTCAAATAACATCTGGCTTTTTTCAACTTTGGCGTGCTAGTGGTATAACTAGTGAGTTACAATTATATACTACTGCCATCGGTGGATTAGTAGTCGCTGCAGCTATGTTTTTTGCAGGTTGGTTCCATTACCATAAAGCAGCCCCTAAATTAGAATGGTTTCAAAACGTAGAATCTATGCTAAATCACCACTTAGCTGGTTTACTAGGTTTAGGAAGTTTAGGTTGGGCTGGACATCAAATACATGTTTCCTTACCTATTAATAAACTTTTAGACGCAGGTGTAGATCCTAAAGAAGTTCCTCTTCCTCATGAATTTTTATTAAATCGTGATTTAATGGCACAATTGTACCCTAGCTTTTCTAAGGGAATAGCTCCTTTCTTTACGTTAGACTGGAATCAATATAGTGATTTTCTAACTTTCAAAGGTGGTCTTAACCCAGTAACAGGCGGTCTTTGGTTGAGTGATACTGCACACCACGATTTAGCTATTGCTGTTTTGTTCCTAATAGCTGGTCATATGTATCGGACTAATTGGGGGATTGGGCAGAGTATGAAAGAAATTTTAGAAGCTCATAGAGGGCCATTTACAGGCGAAGGCCACAAAGGGCTGTATGAAATTTTAACTACTTCTTGGCATGCGCAGTTAGCTATAAACTTAGCATTATTTGGTTCTTTGTCTATTATTGTGGCTCACCACATGTACTCAATGCCACCTTATCCGTATTTAGCAACTGATTACGGAACTCAACTTTCAATATTTACACATCACACCTGGATTGGTGGTTTTTGCGTAGTTGGTGCTGCAGCTCATGCCGGTATCTTTATGGTCCGTGACTATGATCCTACAAATAACTATAACAACTTGTTAGATCGTGTAATACGTCATCGCGACGCAATTATTTCTCACTTAAACTGGGTATGTATTTTCTTAGGTTTTCACAGTTTTGGCCTTTACATTCATAATGATACAATGAGTGCACTTGGTCGTCCTCAAGATATGTTCTCTGATACGGCTATTCAGTTACAACCAGTGTTTGCTCAATGGATCCAAAATACTCATTTCTTAGCACCTCAACTAACAGCTCCAAACAGCTTAGTAGGTACAAGTTTAACATGGGGAGGAGATCTTGTATCTGTTGGTGGAAAAGTCGCAATGATGCCTATATCTTTAGGTACTGCCGATTTTATGGTACACCATATTCACGCATTCACTATTCATGTAACCGTTTTAATTTTATTAAAAGGTGTGTTGTTTGCCCGCAGCTCTAGATTAATCCCAGATAAAGCAAATTTAGGTTTCCGTTTTCCTTGTGATGGACCTGGAAGAGGTGGTACTTGCCAAGTTTCTGCTTGGGATCACGTTTTCTTAGGACTTTTTTGGATGTATAATTCATTATCAATAGCTATTTTTCATTTCAGTTGGAAAATGCAGTCAGATGTTTGGGGAACAGTAAATTCTTCCGGAATTTCACATATTACTGGAGGAAATTTTGCACAAAGTGCGAATACTATTAATGGTTGGTTGCGAGATTTTTTATGGGCGCAAGCTTCTCAAGTTATTCAATCTTACGGATCTGCTTTATCTGCCTATGGGTTAATATTCTTAGGTGCTCACTTTATCTGGGCTTTCAGTCTTATGTTCCTATTTAGTGGTCGTGGCTATTGGCAAGAATTAATCGAGTCTATTACTTGGGCTCATAATAAATTAAAAGTAGCACCTGCTATTCAACCACGAGCTCTTAGTATTACTCAAGGTCGTGCTGTTGGTGTAGCTCATTATCTTTTAGGAGGGATTGCCACAACTTGGGCTTTCTTCCTAGCGAGAATAATTGCTGTAGGTTAGTATTTTAAGTTTTCTTGGTTGTAACAAAATCTAAGTGTTATAGATTTTATTCTGTAAAATAAAATGCACTTTTTTATTATCGCTTCTACAAAAAATGCATTTTTTGTTTGTTAGAGTTTTGGTTTGTAAAACCTCCTTTCTAACATTTTACCTTGTAAAATGTTAGAGGTGTTTTTGCTATGCAAAAACAAAGAAGAAAGTCATTTTAATGGTTTGAAAGACTATTACAATACTTGTATTTTGTTTTACAAAATATCAATCTTTATAAAATAAAAATGTTTTTGACAAAAAAAACATTTTTTGTAGGATCGAAAACAAGCTTTTGTATATTTTCATTTTATGAAGATATAAATTAGAATAGGAGATTTTCGTTAAATTTAAAAAAGATTTTCTCTTTTTTTTTTTACATTTTGTGTAACTGAGTCTTTCTCTTAGAAAAAGAGAGCTTTTTTTATATTTTTATTTCATAAAAATATAAAAAATACACAAAAAACCATCTTCTGCCAAAATGCATTTTGGCAAATCTTATATCTCACAAAAGCAAGTAATTTTTTAATTAAAGAAACAAAGGAGTTCTAAAAATTATGGCAACAAAGTTTCCAAAATTTAGCCAGGGCTTAGCACAAGACCCGACTACTCGGCGAATTTGGTACGGAATCGCCACTGCTCACGATTTCGAAAGTCATGACGGTATCACGGAAGAAACGTTGTATCAAAAG